>JAGQAX010000019.1:38509127-38554127 GCA_019142605.1 Cephalopholis sonnerati
CTGTCGAAAATTCGGAACCTCACGGTGAAAAATGACCGAATTAAGATGGACAGATGCCACCGCAGCCCTGCACAACTCCGGGCGGAATCAACGAGACCGAGGGTCGTCTACATTCGGCTGCACAACTACGTGGATAAACAGCTGGTCATGCAAAGAGCACGGAACCTGGGAGAAGTCACCGTGGCCGGTAACCGCATACACTTCTTTGAGGATTTTTCACCCACGGTGGAAAAAAGACGACGTGAGTTTTTGGAGTCAAAGAAGTCACTCCGAGCACTGGGGATTCCCTACAGGATGCTGTTCCCTGCGGTACTGCGCATAATGCACGAGAACAAGGTCCAGCTCTTTAAAACCGCAGCAGAAGCACGGAGGTATGTTGAGGAGATGCAGAAAAACAAGACATAATGGACAAATGCAGTGTAATCCAGAATGGGGTCACTAGTCTTGGCTGGTGATGATTATGCAGCGGAGATATGACACAAAGGAGGTTAATGGATGTTATAAGCGCAATCACAGACTGTACCTTTTTTAAGTTTAAGTTAATATCATCTGATGATAAGATTCAGTGGAATGTGTTATTTTGCAACCTTATATGTTAGTTGTTATGAAGAGGAAGCGACCAAAAATGAGAGCGATGTTGAAAACATTTATCTAGTAGTGCAACATGATGACATAGTCTTCATAACATTTACAATTACTGCTAATCCACTGCTCCCTTGGTTATTACATTTTGTGACTGTACAAATCTCTTTATCGCTCATTAAGTACAGGTCTATTAATGATATTAGCTTAGCATATATTCCAGGTTTCATGACACATTCCTTCTTTGTAAACTGTTACCCCCTGGAGAACAGATGACTAATGGAAAACGGTTGGTGTTAAATGTGCATTTACACCACTGGCTGTGGTACAAAGACTAAAAGGAACATAAAATTAGCAGTATACAGTGTACAGCTACTGTCTCTGAAAAATTGTTTTTACATACTGTAGAGTCTGAGGAGCTCTGTTTCATCCTACAGATATTTGTTTTGTTCTTGATTGGAGAGGGGAAGAGGTTAGAGACTAAAATGTTTCACATGTGCCCTATAGGGAAGTTAGAGTTACAGCAGGTTTTTTTTGTTCTTAAGTTTTTTTTATTTTTTGTCATGTGTATTTCAGTGTTGGCTTTTGTATCTCACCACCAAGAAGGAATACTCATCTAGATGGGGTAGGCTAAGGTCTGATCAAACACTTGTACAGTTGGCCGCTAGAAGGACAATATATCTCAGCAACAAAAAAGTGGTAAATGTCAGGTATAAATAGCACCAAGTTTTGCACATTCAACGTGAAAGGGATCCACCATCCAATAAAGCGGAAGAAAATATTAAGCCTTCTAAAAAAAGATAAGGTACAGATAGCCTTTTTACAAGAAACCCATTTAGTGGATAACGAGCACATGAAACTTAAACGAGATTGGGTAGGCCAGGCTTATTATTCATCATTTTCTTCTAATAGCAGAGGAGTCGCTATATTAATACATAGGGCCACACCATTTGTATTAAGCACATGTAAAAGGGACTCTGAGGGTAGATATGTCCTTGTCCATGGTACAATTTATGGTATACAGATTACGATGATGAACATATATGCCCCTAATCCACCATCTCCTTCATTTTGGACTAGGATAGCAGCAGACTTAGAGGAGCACAAAAGCTTTTTTACAGTGCTGGGAGGTGATTTCAATTGTTGTTTAGACAATAATTTAGACAGGTCTCTAGCAGGTATGCACAGAAAAACGAGCACAGGTGCCCCGCTTGTTAAAATGTTAAAGGATATTAATTTAGCAGATGTATGGAGAACTCTCAACCCATCAGCCAGGGATTTTACGTTTTACTCTAATCCACACAATTCCTACTCCCGGATTGACCATTTCTTTGTACCACCACAAATCATAGGACAAGTGATTACATGCAACATAGGATCTATCCACATAAGTGATCATGCCCCAGTTTATCTAGAAATGACCTTGAGAGAGGCTACACCTGGTACACAAAGGTGGCGATTTCCATCATACTTACTTAATGACAAAGAGTTAAAAAAAAAAGATGGAGGCAGAGATAGATTTATTCTTTAATATGAATGACAACAGTGAAACAAACCCTGAATTTCTCTGGGAATCTGCAAAGGCTTATATTAGAGGATTCACTATCTCATATATGTCACATCGAAAGAAAATACTGTTATTGAAGCAAACTAAATTGGAAACAGACCTAAAAAAAAGCAGAGCTAGCTCACAAATCTAACCCAACAAAAACAAACCTAACTAAAGTCCATACTATTAGAGCCGCACTAAATTCAGTTTTGAACAAGAAAGCTTCCTGGACATTATTTTACCAAAGGCAACGACTATATGAATATGGGAACAAACCTAGTAAATACTTGGCACGCCTACTTAATCAGAAACAAAATCATAATACCATAGCAGGGATTAGAGATCCGGGAGGTAAAAGACATTTTGATAGGAAAAACATTAGTTCTGTCTTTGTATCGTTTTATAAATCATTATATAAATCTGATAATAACAGCACCAAGGAGGATCTCGACAAGTTCTTTTCTAAAATTAAATTACCAACGTTAACAGAAGAACAGCAACAATCACTGGGCAAACCCATCCAGAAGAAGGAGATATTAGAAGCGATAACCCTAATGCGCAGTGGAAAATCCCCAGGCCCAGCGGGGTTCTCGGTGGAATGATTCAAAGCCTTTAAAAATAGACTCACTCCCTACCTGGTTAGAACCTATGATTATAGTTTTAACACTGCCCACCATTTACCGGAAACAATGTCTTTGGCAAACATCTGTCTAATCTTGAAAAAAGATAAGGATCCTGAAGACCCAGCGTCTTATAGGCCTGTATCGCTTATTAACGTAGACGCAAAGATTTTGGCTAAAGTTTTGACCTTGAGACTGGAACCATTAATATCAATACTAGTAAAACCTGATCAAACAGGTTTTATTAAAGGAAGGAGCTCCGTTAATAATATCAGAAGGCTTCTGAACATAATACAGCTAGCTGGGGACAATGGTGTGCAGGGTTTGGTCGTATCTCTTGACTCACTAAAAGCTTTTGATAGGGTTGAATGGCCCTTCCTCTTTTACGCTATGGAAAAATTTAAAGTAGGGGCAGACTTTATTGATTGGGTGAAGCTTCTATATTTGTCTCCCAAAGCAACAGTTGTTACTAATTCCTACTGCTCAGATCCTTTTCCGTTGGAGCGTGGGACCCGCCAGGGATGCCCGCTGAGTCCCCTACTATTCGCTTTGGCTATTGAGCCTTTGGCAGAACTCATTAGAACTAACTTAATGATTAAGGGTTTCGATGTTAAAGGTACAGTACATAAAATTTCACTTTATGCGGACGATGTTTTGCTGTATTTGGTCGAGATAGATACCACCATTCCATGTCTGCTTGAATGCTTACAGCAATTTGGACATATATCAGGCTTTAAGGTGAACCTCTCAAAAACCGAAACCATGCCCATTGGTGCCATGACAGGCTCTGCTCCTCCTAGTGGCTTTCCTTTTCATTGGTCACTTAAGGAGATAACATACCTTGGCATAAGAATTGGTCCCTCTCTCAAAAAACTAGTTAAGCTAAATCTTAAACCAATTATAATGCATATTAAGGAAGATTTGCATAGGTGGGGAACCTTACCTGTCTCCTGGTTAGGCAGGATAAGTGTGCTTAAGATGAATATTTTACCTAGGTTGCTCTATCTACTACAGATGTTGCCCAACTCAATTCCCAACAGTTTTTTTACTAATTTAGATAAAATGTTTACACAATTCATTTGGCAAGGTAAAAAGAATGAAAATAAGTAGATTACAGAGAGGCAAAGAGAAGGGGGGGCTTGGAGTCCCAAACGTGCGGCTATATTATTGGGCAGCTCAAATGCGGTATATATATGAATGGGTGAATCCAGATGCTACAAATACATGGATTGGTATGGAGGCTAGAAATTGTGGTTTACTGACATTAGAGGACTGCCCCTTTGTAAATTACAAGAAGGCAAAAGTGGAGGTTCAAAGTAACTTCATTGTACTAAACACATTAAACACATGGAATAGAATTAAGATTTGCTTCAAACTGAAGAACCATTTTTCACTCTTGGCTCCAATATGGAGAAACCCAGACTTCCCTCCCTCTTGTCAAGATGTAGTGTTTAGAGTCTGGCAAGAAAAGGGCCTGGACAGGCTTGTCAAACTTTATGAAGGAGGGATAATGGAGTCATTTGAGGGTTTGAGGAGCAGATATTCTTTACAACAGTCACATTTTTACCGCTATCTGCAAATACGACATTATATACCAAAGAATGTACATGCCCCAAACACATCTTTCTTGGAAGACATTCTTAAACAACCTCCACCAAAAAGATTTATTTCTCATGTTGATGAAACCTTTGGCTCAAATATTAATTAAACTACAGACCACATTCGAAAGCAGTGGCAGATTGACATTGAATGTCAAATAGAAGAAAATATTTGGGCATCAGTTATGGAAAACACACATACTATTTTAAGATGTAATACTGATAGGGAGATGCAATTTAAAATTCTTCACAGGCTTCATTGTACACCATTATTGAGGGGCAGGATTGGTCTGAGCTCTTGTAAATGCATTAAATGCAACTCAGAAGTTGGTACGCATGCACATATGTTTTGGAAATGTGTAAAGATACAGACATTTTGGGGAGAGGTGAAAAGGGAAGTGGCTACCTTGATAGGTTATGATTTGGAACTATCACCTCTTCACTGTATTCTAGCAGCCAAGGTGGATGATGCGAGGAACAGCCATAACGCTAAACTGATTGGGATACTCTTGCACTTAGCAAGGAGGACTATTCTCAAATTTTGGATCTCGAAGGACGCTCCTGCACTGGACGACTGGTATAAGGAGGTATGGAGAACTCTCCCTCTGGAAAAACTGACTTACACCCTTCATGATAGTATGGAGGGATTTATCAAGATATGGCAACCTGTCTTGGACACAGTGGACCCCTCTGAACTGGACTTGGTTTCACCTGATTAACAACACACTGTAGACTGTAATACATTCATGTAAGGTATCTGTCATGGTCTTGTTGGTGGTGATGTATGTCTGTTTTTTTTTGTTTTTTTTCTTCTTGTTTGTTTTGTTTTGAATTAGTTGTAATAATGAGGTTGTTACTCCTGCTGTTTTTATGTTTGGTTCAAGGTCATTTAAATGGGAAAAAAAGTGGTTCTGTGAATATACGATAATGCAGATGTATAACTGTGGCTAGAACCTAATAAAAAATAATTATTACAAAACAACCAAAAAAAAAAAAAAAATTATATATATATATATATATATATATATATATATATATATATATATATATATATATCCATCCAACATGAGAAAGTGTGGTCAACAAAAAATACAGCAACGCACTCACCCTCTCTCCGACTAACCACACACAAGTGACCAGAAGATGCTCCTAGAGATTATGAGCGTCACCGCCTGTATCCATGTGACCCAACTCTCCCAATAACAGAGATCACAACAATAATAAATAGTCATATCACAAAACACTAAGAAGAACATGGAACAATACAAACTATTAACCATCCCAAATCATTCATTTCACTAAATTCACTCCTTTCTAAATGAAGCCATGACTCCTGCACATATGTTATCCCTTTCTGAAGACTTTGAATGTGTTTCTAACATTAACATCATCATCTGCAGATTTCTCTAAGGTGAAGGACGCCACGTGGATGTGGAGACACTGATACTCAGAAAGCTGTCAAGCTGAAGAAGGAGTCCTTTCAGGCTGCTTGGTGGTTGGCCCAGGGGACTCCTGAAGCAGCACACATGTATGTTTCATATATACAGATATATATCTTGGTGCATTCAGCAGCTGATTTACTGAGGCAGCAGCTCATCAGACTCCATCATGGCTGCTGGAGACAGTCTGCTGCCATTCTAGCTGGAACATGTGTGAGTCAACCTGGGGACATTACTGTCATAGATGATGTCACTGATGATGTCACTGATGGGCTTACCTGAGCAGGTGAGATCCAGGACGGAGGAAGAGGAAGATAATGTTGCACACTCCCTCAGAGCAGATCCAGAGTGAACACAGTAAGAGCTGATCCACCACACAGGTCTGTCTGAGGACTTTCTCTGTTCTACAGAAACAGCAGAGCCACAGTTCAACTGTCTGCAGATGACATCTGCTGTCTTCAGGGTCCAGTAGGAGCCATCCACTGGTCTCCAGTCTCCCTGTCTGACCTCCAGTGTTCCTGCACAGTGACTGTCTCCTCCCACCAACCTGACATCATCAGGCTCTGAACAGAAACCAGAGAGTCATCAGTAAAAGAACAAAGTGAGTTTCATTAGAAGAGAAATGAAGCAAATCAAAGCTGCAGCTCCTCTTCTACCTGAGCAGGTGAGTCCAACAGCTTTGCCAGGTGAGCAGGTGTTTCTATCTGAGCCTGAGCTTCTACAGTCCAGGAGAGCAGACTCATGGCCTCCACACTGGAACTCTTTGGTCCACATTGGAGCCTCCACTTCTCCATAGAGCGCCCCCTGGAGGACTGAAGGAGCCCCACAGCCAAGCTCCCTACAGACCACCTCTGCATCCTGCTGGTCAAAGTCAGCTTCACACACTGAGGACCACCTCTGGTTAGACTGGTTAGACTGGTTAGACTTCACCTCCAGTCTGCCTGAGCACAGACTGGTCCCATTCACCAGCCTGACAGAGTCTGCAGAGATAATAGAAGATAAAATAGAGAGAGATAAAAGACAGCAGACACTAAATAAAAAGATGTCATCAAACAACAATTCAGTGATTCAAACTGGACTCACAACAATTCCAACATCACTTCATCACCAACAGCTTCTGCTGGGGTAAGGAGATGATAAATACAAGTTGAAGCTTGTAAAGGACGACAAGCTGCCAACACTTCACAGCTGCACACTAGTCCTACTCAGCACCACTCTCCCTCCCTCTCTCTATGTCTCCATGAAATGATGAATGAAAGGCTTCAAGTTTTAGGAACAAGACAAACTTCTGTCAGTGTAAACATGCTACACATCGTTAGCTCACTTAGATTCTCCACAATTCAACTGTTGAGTTCATTTTACTGAAACCATGAGCACCAAATCATTCATTCAGATTACCAGTGCAGTAAACAAGAGAGACAATAAAGAGCTGACTCCCTACCTCTGAAGCAGTCCTACAGTCTGAATATGTGTCCAATCCCTGATGATTTATATTCCTTTAGTCTGTAAGGGTCCACTGATCACAAGCATTCAGCTGTTCTTTCATCAAATCAATCCAAGTTGGGAATAATGTGCTGTGGAGTCCATTGCTAACTGTGCCTGCTAACTTTGGTCAGTTCAATATTTCCTCATCTTCCTGCACTGTGTTGTTGGGTATGCTTGTTTTCCTTACCTTTCTGGCTACAAAATAAAAGTGTCTCTGAGTTTTTCTGTGTATTTGTCTGCTGAAGACAGCCCTAACAGTTCAGCATGCACTCCCAGTTTAGAGGGTCAACAGGCTCTGCCATGAATCATTGTGGCCACTGTACTGCAAACTTTAAAGGCCTTTTTCTCTGAATCATGACTCGCTGACAGTCGTTATGTAAGGTGACATATTTTGCTTCATATTTGAGCTCCAAAAACAATACTGATTTTAGAAAACACACAATCTGCTTTTTCCAACTGTCTATAAAATTATATGACAAAAGAACATTTAGATTGTTTTTAATCATTATATTGGACGGGACATTCTGAGTGTGTTTGAAGATTGGGACCAATGTGTTGCCCCCCCCCCCCCCCATATATATTACAATCAGGGCCTAGCTCCACACAGAGAAGTGAAATAGTTTTCAATGTCTTATTTTTCTGAGCAGATCTGTAACCCACAATGAAACTGTGTTTAGAAAATGATCCCTAAAATCTCAAAGGGATAGGGGCTGGACTCTCTCCTTTAAGGAGTTGTCCAGGGTGAAGGACGCCACGTGGCTGTGGAGATACTGACGAGCCCCGGCTGAGCTGAGCTGATCAAAGTTGTGTCCAGTAGGTCATTGGTGCCTGTTATGGTGGCAACCAAAGAACCTGCTGGTGGAAACCAGTGGCTCAGAAAGCTGTCAAGCTGAAGAAGGAGTCCTTTCAGGCTGCTTGGTGGTTGGCCCAGGGGACTCCTGAAGCAGCACACATGTATGTTTCATATATACAGATATATATCTTGGTGCATTCAGCAGCTGATTTACTGAGGCAGCAGCTCATCAGACTCCATCATGGCTGCTGGAGACAGTCTGCTGCCATTCTAGCTGGAACATGTGTGAGTCAACCTGGGGACATTACTGTCATAGATGATGTCACTGATGATGTCACTGATGGGCTTACCTGAGCAGGTGAGATCCAGGACGGAGGAAGAGGACTCTGGTTTTGCACACTCCCTCAGAGCAGATCCAGAGTGAACACAGTCAGAGTTGATCCTCCACACAGGTCTGTCTGAGGACTTTCTCTGTTCTACAGAAACAGCAGAGCCACAGTTCAACTGTCTGCAGGCGACATCTGCTGTCTTCAGGGTCCAGGGAGAGTAATCATCATCCACTGGTCTCCAGTCTCCCTGATGTCTGACCTCCAGTGTTCCTGAACAGCGCCTGGCTCCTCCCACCAACCTGACATCATCAGGCTCTGAACAGAAACCAGAGAGTCATCAGTAAAAGGAGTGAATTTAATTCAGAATAGATTAAACTCAAACTCTACTGCTGATCCTGCTTCAATGATACTGTAGCGCTCGCTGCTCTGTCACACAGCTGGCTAGCTATCTGAATGATGAGAACATGGTGGCTGAAGTTGAACCGGATAACGGGGTTTGATGACCCTTGAATACAGGCTAATAACAGGGTTGGAAAACTTCCCAAAACAACAAAAAGACTGGTAGCTGAAAGTCACTAGTTGGCTGATAACTTGGGGTAACTTTAAGGGTGTCTCTCTCTTCAAGGTCTCTCTCCCCTCTCTGCCCCCTCCCCCTTCTGAACCTGACCTATCCAGCTGAACTAGGATCAACATCTTCCCCCCATGGACTCCCCATCAGTCTCCCCCATGTCCGTCTCACAGGGTCGCTACAATAATGGTTTTAAAGATTGTTTTTTGGGCATGTTTTCCTTTAATGACAGTTCAGCTGCAGACTGACAGGAGAGGTGGGAGAGACAGGGGGAATGACACACTGCAAAGGACTCAGTCTATATGGGGCACACACTCTTCCAGGTAGACCAGAGGTCTCCTCACTCATACTTTGTCTTTTCTTTCTCTGTGTACCTGCTGAGTTGTGTTCTCCTTCAGCCTGGAGTCCTGAGGAGGAAACCAGAAGATAAACATCAGTATAAAGCAGTTTGATTGGAGCACAGCTGTGAACAGAACAAACAGCTCAGTGAACTCACTCTGGAGTCATTTCATCAGTTTACTGCAGGTGAGATGAACATGTGAATACACACATATAGAGTTAAAGGAATAGTTCAACATGTTAGGAAATATGATTCAGTTCAGTTTCTTCATAGTGCAGCATCACAGAAGGAGTCTCTGCACAGGTTACCCAGTAAAACATTACAGTTCAACATGTTGGAGCAGCAACAATAAAAGAGTTTGGGGAACTGCTGGAAGTTAAATATCTATTAGTTTATCTTAGATTTTACATTTATTTAATGAGCATTGTTTGAGGGAGTCTGAGATGTAAGATTTTCATTGCTAACAGCTGCTTCTGTGTAGCTGTTGTTCGGACGATAAGAAAGAACGTGAAACTTGAAACTAGTTGATGAGTAGAAATCAGCTGAATTTTTATCCAGCCAGTGAAACTATGAAGGGCCACACTAATGATCTGTGAGATCAGACTGGATCTGGGTGGGTTCGGCATATGACGGACCCTCTGTCTGTGTTGGGCAACTTCCCACGTTACACATCAACACATGAACACAACACGTAGACTACTTCACATGTTAATACTCATGTAAGTTAACGTTAGCTTTCTAACTATGGAGGATGTCCAAGACAAATATGTCATCACCTGATGTTACCTGAAGCTCGGTGCAGGGGAGAGTCCCCTGAAATGTAACGTGTTAATGTTGTACCACGTTTTCTCTTGTTATGTTAATGTCATTATGATGTCATCATTTTGGCATGTGACCTGTACAGCGTAACAACTGGTGAACCAGGTGAGAGTGGACTCAACCGCACAGCTCTGAAGACAGTTCAGGTAAAATAACAAAGTCTTCACTGGTCACAAGGTTGGTTCGGTTCACAGAAGGACAATCAGTGGGGGCAAACAAATCAAGAGGGCAGAGGCAGAGTCCAAAAACACAAGAAAAGGACACAGGGAGACAAAAGGCTGAAGCCCTAGACACACAAGGAGCTAAGACAAACTGGCACTGAGAGAAAACAAGACACACACTAAACACTCTGGTGAGGGGAAGGATAACAGGTGAGGCTAATCAGGGCGGGACAGACAATCAGACACAGGTGAAGTCATCAAAAGGGAGGGAAAACACACAGAGGCAGGAAGTGATGTGAAACCAGAGGAGATGGGAGTTTCAAAGTAAAACAGGACACAACCTGAATGAATGAATGAATGAAAGAATGAATGAAAACATAACCTTAGAAAGTTGAGCTGTGACATACAGTTGTAAACATCAGGCTCAGTTACTACTCTCTCAGGCTCAGTTTGGGTTGGGACAGGAATATGCAGGCTGAGCTGCACTCTACTATCCAAATGTGCACACACCTGGCACACAGTCACAACAGTCATTATTTCTCTGCATTTTCAGTATTAACTCTTGAACAAACAGCTGCATGTTGGATGTTCAGTGAAACACAGAGTGGTGGACTGTGCACTACGGACAGTGTGCACTCAGTGTGTGTGTTTGGACCAACAATATAATGATTACCTGGTCAGTTCATAGAGACACAGTTCACTACTATCACCTGACAGTTTCTCTCATCTGTCTTTTGTAGAGTGAATGCTGCCTCCACCCTGAGTCTTACTTTAACACCTGAGCTTGAACCTGTACAGATGGAGGAGTTTTTGGAAGGGTCAAAATTCCCTCTGTTGCGCATTGTTGGGGACATGACCCCCGGTCCCCTGTGGCACATGGAGAAACATGGAGAAAAAAGATGCCTCCAGTTCACCTGACTCCCACACCCACCTGTGCACCTGCCCCTCATTCCCTCTTCAGTAACTACAGTCATTGATAGCGTAGGTACTTTATAACTCACTGCTACTGTGATATGTTTACTATCACCATGGGCATCGGTCAGAATGCAGTGAGCCAAGAACTCCAGGAACTGAATCTTCAACCATAAGTTCATTTTCCCAAAAGTTTGACTGAGTTTAAATGATGAATTCAATAAAGGGCACAAAAACACACAAATGGTGGTGAATCTGGAAGAAAAAAAAAAGATGTTATATTACAATAAGTGAAATAAGGTCACATGTCCATCTGAAAGAAATAAGGTTATTAGTAAACTAACATGGACAGAGGACAAAACTGAAGAGTAGATAACTTCAACTCTTACCAGCACTGCCACCCCATGAGAAGGTGAGGAAGACAAGGGTGGTGAGAGGGAGTGCAGGCTTTAAATAAGGAGTGATCAGGTGAACTCAATCAGCTAAACCAGGAGTGACAAAAGGTGAAAACACAAGCCAATCAGAAACGAGGAAAGGAGAGGAAAGGAAGTGAGGTAAAGGAAGTGACGTGAGTGAGGAAAGAAATGAGAAAATCAAAGAGAATAAGGATCTTCACTACAGCTACCTTTTCTAATATCGCAGGGTAAAGTGATCGTTACTGAGCAACAAAGCTGAAAGTTTGAGGGAAGATGAAGTGATTAGTTTTGCTGTGATTCATTTTCAAAATGACCAAATACGACTCACCAACACTGGAGGGTACAGACAAGAGTAGTCCTGAGGACTGTAGACCACCTGTTGTTATCACTGCTGAAGAAGTCTGACAGCAGGCAAAGCACCTTAAAGCTAACAGGACAGCAGGCCCTGATGGTGTCCATCCATACACACTGAAAGTCTGTGCTGTGCTAAAACAGGAGCCCCACAGGGCACCGTTTCATCCCCCTTTTTATTTACACTCCATAACGCTGACTAAAGGCAAAGTCAGGTGTTTTGTTAAGTCCCAAAGTTTTGGGATGACACTGCACTGACTCGTCTACTTAACCAAGGCAATGACCTGGCTGACAAAAGAGAGGTTGAATCATTTGTCAGCTGGGGTGATGCTTTTTTTAAATGAAATGTTAAGAGGACCAAAGAGTTAACCCCGTAATGTCCTGCCCAGCTGTTTGGTACAGCACATCTTGAGTCACTATATCTTTATGAAAAATGTGCTGAACTTAACTTAACCTGAGTGAGCTCTCTCTTCCATTTGGTTTAGGCATGTTAGACTAAAAGAATCCACTAGATGTCACTGTGTCTTTCAAATGTTTGCCTTTTCAGTTGGCCTCCTACAGGAAGTTAGGAACAAAAAAGTCACACCAGACGTGACATGAGGGCTCTGTATGGTGGGGTTTTCAAAAGTAGGCATGTTTTTTTGACATGTTACAGTTTCACAGGTCTCATTGAACACATTTATGTGAAGTCACATTTATGTGACTTTATACAAAAAACTAAAATCTGATCAGGGTCAAATTATTTTTTAAAAACATGCTCTACTAAACAGCTGATTTGTCCTTTTATGGTAAAGGTGGTGATGCTAAGCTAACGTAATTAGAATTTAAGCATCATTGCAGCATCACTGCAGATGACATAAACGCGATCAATAAGTTCATCCCACAGATGTAATCATTTACACATGAAATGACTTAATTCATGTATTTAACCAGGAATAGTCCCACTGAGAGTCAAAACCTCTTTTTCAAGAGAGTCCTGGTCAAGACAGCAGCATGAAGAATTTCACATCAAAGAGCAAGCAGACTAAAACCACAACAGCAAAAAGCTCAAACAAACAGCACTGAATAGTTCACCTGGTAGAGCAGGTGCCCCGTGTACAAAGGCTACGTCCCTGCCACATCTGCCGCGTGTTCGATTCCAAACTGTGGCCCTTTGCTGCACGTCATCCCTTTCATACTAACACTGTCCTGTCAAATAAACACTAAAAATCCCCCAAAATAATCTTAAAAAAACAGTATGAAAATTCACAAATAAAAACAAGCATCAGACTTAAAACAGTCAGTTCACAAAAAACTAGAATCACCACCCCGTGACTGTATGACTCCGCCCACCTGTCCAGTGTCTCTGACAGTCTCCATCCATGTCAGTGAAAACATGGACGCTTCACACACAGCAGATCTATCCAATCAGCACAGCTTCAAGATTAGAGTCACCAATTCAGTATCTGACCAAATGTCTCCCCTTCTGTTCCTGAGATATGATGTTAAAACATGATGATGTCACAGTCAAGCTGACCTTTGACCTTTGACCTTCATTATTTTATCCTGTTAGACATTTGTGTCCAGTTTGGTCAGAGTTAGTGAATGAGTTCTTCAGTTATGGACAGAAACATGTTCTGTGAGGTCACACTGACCTTTGACCCCCAAAATCTAATCAGCTCATTGTTGAATCCAAACGAACATTTGTGCTGGCTACTGCTATCGCCGGCATGGAGGCATAACATTTGAATTACACTCTGTGGCTGAAATCATGATGAGGAAGCAAAAACATCAAAAGCACTTTCACCAAAGACAGTGCAGGTTTGGGGAATGATGTACGTTGTCCACGTGACCGAAGGTTGCAGCTCCTGACAGTGTTAGGGAACATAAATAAGGAGGCACTTCATGTAATATGGCCTTATGAATAAAAGTGTACCAGTGTTCCATTCTACAGTTGTAAAAAGAAGACAAACCAACTTTCTCTTACAAACTGCAAAGATGTGTGCCAAAACCTGAATCAGTGACATATCGAAGCGCAGCGTGGTACACTGAATTTAACATTTTCAGGCAAGATAAATTTGCATGCTTTTACAAAATGTCACCTTAATCGACTGCTGACAGAGGCGTTGCTTGAATCAGTGTTTTCCTGGCACCAAAAGAGAAACAGCATTTGTTTCTATAATAGAACCTTCAGCCTGAGTTTATTTTTTGTAAGATGCTCGATATGATGTTAAAAAGACAGATTGTCTTCTAGGAAAAAACCCAGGTATTTGTAAGTTGAGACTCGTTCAGTCACCTTATTATTTAAAGTAACAAACTGATCATCAGCTGATCATCTCAGTTCACACAGATTTCTCTGAACAACATTAAAAGCAGACTGCATCTCCTTAATCACACTCACTAAAGATGAGGCAGAACTATACAAAATAGTGTCGTCCACAAAAAATAATTTCATATTGACAACACTGCAACAGAAATTATTGATAGAAACTGGAAATAAAATAGGACCCAATATGAGCCCTTGCGGGACTGCCGTTTTGTATATTCAAAAAGATATAGACCATCAACTTGGACACATCGCGTTCTACCGCTCAAACAGTTTTTGAACCATTGAACAGTTTTGAGGACAGCCCTATGTTTCTTTTCCTTTCCTTTCGTTTGTGGGATATGTGACAAATTGTGCACAGGCTGTTGTCAGTTCTTGAGAAACACACCCACAGCTGATTAATTCCCTCACAACTGTGCATACCTGTGCACACCTGTAAAACACGTGGGGTAGTTTCTATATAAGCTCAATGTTGGAAATGATGGTGTTGAACACTATTGACGAAGGTCCAGGAGGACCGAAACATTAGTGTGCACAAATGAATTGTGAAGCGAAGAGCAGTGTGCAGGATTTTCCTTCAAAGACTCAATAAGAGTGAAATTAGAATCAAAAGTCATCTTTTGTTCGGAGTCGTTTCCAAACTGTGTTTCCTTTTCAAATAACAGACCCAAAGATGTAAAATGCTGATTGAGGATATTTAGTATCTTTGTTTTGTCTGATTTTAATATCCTGCTTTATTGACTGCAGTAACACACTGCTACTAAAGCAAGAAGACACTGACATATCCAATCCAAATCACTCTTGTATTTTCTTGCAGTTGCCCTTGCAAGAGTACGCTCATGAATGATATCTGAAAGATGTTCTGTGAACCATTGATTGTCGCGTCCTTTAACCTTCTATTTCCTGCTTATTTGCAACATCTACGAATAATAATATCAAATATTATGAGGCCATCTCAGGGTCTGGAGTCAGAGATATCTTTGTCCAGTCACATGAGTAAAGTTCATGTAAAAATGCTTGCTCCCAAAAAGACTTTAAATTTCTTTGGGATATAATACGTGGTTGTAACTTGGGAAGCTTTGTGTCCCTCACCGCTGCAATTACGCACCGAGCGCTGACGTCATTTGCAAACACAGCAGTGGCTTTATATTTATGAGGAGCATTTTGTTTATTGTAATAACTGTTGCTGTCTCTGTTAAATTTCCTCCCCACACACACTTTCATACTTTACCCACCAGGTGTCGCTGTTTTTCCTTTTCAATGTAGTTTTTCTTGGTTTAGGGAAAATGTATTGTTCTATTTTTAATGAAGTGTTTTCCAGTGAATTTTAATAGCTCCTTGATCATAATATGAATATAATGGGATGTCTAATTCATGTATTTGGACTTGAAGGAGAAAATGTAGTTAGACACAGTGCTGTTTTGCATTGCTGGGGGAGCAGAGGTGCAGAGACAGGTGTCCAGAGGGCAGTTAATGTGCCATATTGTTGCTGGAAAACGATCATCTGTCCATGCCCCGCCCACACACGTTACAACAGCATCTTTAAGATTGTAACAAAAAATATTGGTCTCATATTGAACTGTTTGGTATTGCCCATCCCTACCATGTGCACGTAGACAGAAGAGAGTTACTATGGTTACAGTGTCACCAGGTCGTTTTGTCACAAGCCTGTTGTAATGTTAGCCTCTGTGAAGCTCCACAAAAAATGTAATATTTGTGAATCTGCTTTGGGACCACTGGACTCCACAGATGATTTGTTCATTTGTAGAACTTTAAATTAAATAAACTGGATCACTGCAAATTCATTATGTTGATCTATTCACACGACATCTATTGCACGTCTGTCCATCCTGGAAGAGGGATCCCTCCTCAGTGTCTCTTCCTTTTTGAACCTTTTTGTCCTGACTGAATGTGTGAATGTGCGATCTGAACAGCTTGCCACCCCCCCCACTGTCACACACATCATCACACTGAGTGAGTCTCTTACTGAGCAACTTTTTCAAAATGATTTCAGTAATTATTTTCAGGGGGGGAGTATTTGGCTGGAAACTGGCTATATATATATATACATGCATATATGTGTGTGTGTGTGTGTGTCTGTGTAGCTGTGTTGTGGTGTTTCAGCCAGCAGGTGTCACTGTGTTTACTGTGTCTGAAGCCCTGAAGCTTTGAATCTTTCTCAGCACTAACAGAGAGACAGCTGCAAAGCTTCATGAGGCTTCATTCAGCCATCACTACCAAACAACCAACAGACATAAAACCACCACAAAGACACGGTCTCATGATCCGTCTGTTACTCACCATCATATATCACATTAATGCACTGACAACAACATGAACAACATGGCCGCCATCTTGTTTGGTTGACACACTTTATTACCTCAGTGTCAAACACACTGTGTTTCCTGTGACTGCTTCACAATAAAAGCCCCCCTGTGTTTGTCCAGTTGAGGTGTTTTAATGTGAAGCAACAGCAACAGGAAATGTTGCGTAAGTGTCAGCAGCTCTGATCAGGCTGCAGGAGAGTGAACAGAAAACATGGAGGCTGATACCAATCAGACGTTGCATCACACATTACATCTGTCATGAGTCTGAGTCTATGGCTGACTCCCCCACTACCGATGAGAACCACTGCACAGACAGATCATCACCCAGTTATAGTCATTTATACGTTGATTGGATGTTGCAGAAATAAATCTGGACTAAAAATAGATTCAAACACTAAATAAAGTTTTTGTCCAGTGAAGATGATCGTCACACTTCTCTGAAGTGTTTTTCTGTGAAACTGATAAAATCAGATAACTGCAGTCAGTGTGTTCTTCTTATTTCGGGCAGTCCCGCCCACTGTTTAAGTGAGGCTTGTACATGAACCGATTGGTCCGTCTGAGATAATCACTGAATAGAAACACACTGATTGGATGTTGGATAATAGATTAATAACTGACTGACAGAAGAAGAGAATACAAACTTGATGTTGGTGTGTGTGAGCAGTTTGTTCTCTGATTGAAAGGTTCAGAACAAATATTTGAATAATAACACATCATCTTTAAAGCAGAGTCCTACCTGAGCTCCACAGCACCGGCACCAGCACCAGCACCAGCAGGAGCAGGTGACCCATAGTTAGGTTGACCATCTCTCTGCCCGTCCGTCTGCTCTGTCTGCTCTGATCATCACATTATGTCCTCAGTGTGTATCTGCGTACAGGAAGAGGTGGAGCTTTCCTGAAATATATCTGTCACATCCTGCCTCACTGTACCTCCCTACAGCTACATTTAGGGCCTTAATCAACCCACCCCCTGCACCCTCTCCCTGCCCACACCCACTTCATCTGCCACATTGACTGCTGTCTTAAACCAACTAGCCAGGAGTGGATGTGGGTTATAAAACCCTCCCACAGTGAGCCTGCATCAATGCTGACTTACTGACCATGTGCAATGCTGTATCCACCTAATTCCCAACCCCCATGATGCCTTGTGTGAATAATGGGTGCAACCACGCGCGTTCACGATTAGCTTGTCTTGTTATGTCAGCATATTGTTAAATGTAACAGAGTCAGAGCTAGCTTACAGTAACATCTACTCCTTCTAAAGGATGATTTTTGACTTCTTACGACTCATAAACAGACGCTAACACATTCGATGAACATGGAACATCATTCTGTGTTAATTTTAGCTTACAATGACAACATTGTGGGTTTACCTCAGTGTCTCTTCTCCTTTTATTTTTGCTTATCTTGAAGAAAAGATCCCACTGAACGGCCAGTGGTGACATACTTTGATGTTTTCAACTATTTTATTGAATCACAAGGTAAAATCCCCATTTAAGACAGCAAAGATCCAAACCAAGCATTACATAGCTTAGTTAGCTTCAACCTCTACAGTTTGTCTGGTCAAATTAGCAAAATACTGGCTGCATGTCTCCATACTGAGTGTCAGGATGCCACAGTTTCCTCATATCCTCCTGCTCATGCCTCACGTCTTGTTGCTCAAAAGCTCAGTTTTTTGGTTGGAAACTTAGCTATGAATTCTTTACAATGTTGGTAGTGCATCCCACCACAGAGCAGCTGTTAGGAAGTTTTGTGTTTGATAGACGTTAATAACAAGGAGGCACCTTCAGGTAATACAAAGTCAATGGAGAGTGATGACCTGTCTCCCCCCTCTGTGTGTCTGTGTGAAAGTATCCAATCAGCACATCAGCATCATGACAACTGTTGCTAAGTGAAGACTGCGAGCATGTAAAGGCGGGGGAGCAGAGAGCGGCCTCAGTTCTCTGAACTGCATTTCTGTGAAACTGATAAACTTTAATTTAATAAGAAGCTGCTGAGAAATGACTGATTATAGGACTGTGGCCTCTGTTACCATGACAACCAGGCTGAGATGTTCCTATAAGATTAACGTGGTCAGAGTCTTCTTGTTATTTCCTGCAGACGTGTTAACATCAGCAGAGTCGTTGAGAGGAGACTGAATTACAGCTGTGAATAACCATTATATGAATTATTGATGAATCTATGAGGATGTTTTTCACTAATCAATCACTGAGTCTATCAAACATCAGTAAACATGTGCAGCACAGTTTGTCACAGTCCAAGGTGACGTCTTTAAATGGCTGGTCTTTAAGAGGTCTGAGGTTGTTCTGGACTGACGTTAGAGTCCCAGTCTGAAGTATTCTCCCAGTCCAGCTCTGACTGGTTTATAGTTTAAACTCTCTGTCAGAGCCCTCAGGTGTCCCCAGCTGATGAAAACACACCTGAACAGTCACTCAGATCCATCCAACACTTCAATAAAAGCTCTTTGTGATGAACAAACTTCCTCTGACTTCTGTCCCCCTTCAGTTCTGCTCTACATGGATCTGATGCAGTCACAGGATTCAAACCAAACTTTATTGAAATGATGCTTTGTTTCCTTTGATAGCGGCACACACAGCTGGCCTGATGCATAACTGAACTAAGCACCTGTTTAGGGCCCCACGGCCAGCACAAGGCCCCCAAGAGCGCTTGAAATGTCCCACAAACAGAGCCAGGAAGCCCAATGGTCATTAAGCAAGTTGCCCCTGACTCCCCCGGTATCAAAGCAGGGGTCAGCGTTTACAACGTCCATGAGAGCGATAATCAGGTAAACTGTTCTCTCATCTCCAAGTTTGATGTCCGCAAATTAAAGTAACATTAAGTTAATGTGTTAGAAACACTGTAAAACTCAAGTCCATCCTCTCTCACAGTGTCATGAAAACTGTGACCACTGCATGAATCTCCTCAAGGCTCGATGGTTGTAACTCTCTGTTCCTGGGTGTTGGTCAGTCATATTTGTCTCGCCTGCAGCTGGTGCACAACACTGCAGCAAGACTCCTCACTGGAATTAGAAAAAGATCACAACATGGTGAAATCCTAGAGGGACTGATTGACGATTAATTAAAGAAACCCTTTTACTGTTAGTGAACAGTGTGACATGTTTTGGTGGGCGGGGCTTAGCTGGAGGCAAAACAGTTCTCCACAGACATTAGCTAGCGCTAGCTAACAAGTTGTGTTGTCTTGTTTTAGACGATGGAGGAAGATGATGTGAGTGGTGCGTTCAGGAGCACTCTGACACAAACTGGAGCGTTGATAAATTGGGAGCGCTGTCTGAATGTAGCGTTGGGTTATCCAGAGCAGCGCACTCTCAGAGTGGCAGAGCGCACTCTGGACACTCCAGCCCCTTTTACACTGCCAGATTTTCCGTGAATGTTCGGCCATTTTGCCAGCAAGCTGCGAGCGTTTAGACACACAGAGCCGGATTGACGAGTTGATCTGAGGTGCCCAATTTTCCGCCTCGTAGGGTAGTCATATTGGCGGAACGGTTTTGATCTAAACAGAGCGAGGTGGCTTTCCACCTCAGGAGGGTCTGTTGATGACTTGTGGGAGGGGCGGTTGAAGACGCCGCACATTCGACCCACTGGCGTGGACTTCAAACCAGGAAACAGCTGATAGCAGGAATGAGTATTTAGCAGCACTAAGGAGACGCAAAGCAGAAGATGAGCAACTGGGGAGGTAAAGAATTGCGCGCCCTCCTTGCGCTCGCTAACGAGGCCATTAACTGTCAGATGACGGGAACCATGAAGGACGAACCGATGTACGAGAGAATCGCCGAAGGACTGACCAGCCGTGGCTTTCCTGGTTACGTCACTGTTTACGTCACACGCTGATCTACACTTTTTGTTACTTGCTCACGCCTCCCATTGCCCCAAAAAAGGCACATTCTGTATAAACTAAAGTAGGCAGGCGGCATTTTGCTGCACTCCCCGATTTTGTTTTTATACTGCCAATGCTGAAAGAAGACGGATTGGGCTTTCCTGCAAATTTGCACAATTCCTGTGTAAAAAGGGCTTCTGTCTGTGGAGACGGAGCAGCAGAGCACCGAGCTGAGTGAATGTGTGATTAACTTAAGCGTTGGTTCATTCATGTAGAAATATAAGGCTCCGTTTCTTCCACCAACAGGGCTCTCATTTTAGTGTAGAGCGTCAGACTGAATTTACCAACGCACCATGTCAGGTCACTCACTCTCCGGGACCGCCAGTGTTACTGGAAGAAGTAAACACTGACCAACGGGACCAGACTGGCCGACCCGTATGCTCTCACTCAGTGGATGGATGATGTCACAGGAAGCCAATCTTGTTTGTTTTGCTATGGAAGCTAACGTTAGCTAATGTGCTAAAAAGTTAGCGTTCCAGAGAAATCCAATCTTCCTCTTAATAGCTCCCCAGTTTCTGATGAGGTGGACATGATAACCCTTAATACACATAACGTTCTTCATCCCTACAACAGGAAATACTTTGTCCCTAACCTGATATGAAGTGTGCGCTGCACATGTGAGCATTTTTGATGATGGCCTCCGTCCAGTCCTTTGGTCTGATCACATTTAACCATAGTTGTCTTTGTTTTTGTTGACGGGCAGTGGCGGCTGGTTTTGAGCCATGACTCCTTCTATTCTGGCTCCCAATAACACAACAAGACCACATTTGAAGACTCCTATGTAGCCTACAGCCCTGTGGGGGAGAGGCAGCTTCACCTCCAGGTGATAACATGATGTCATCATGATGGCGGCCCTATAAAGGTCTATACTGAATTCAAACTGATGATTGTTGCCAATATGGATGCACGTCTCTCTGTTGATAATAACCATCAAGTATTCAGCAAAGCCACAGTTTAAATAGTTGATATTTGAACATGTATCAAAGGGATCTGGGGGAATAGTATTGTTTTCTATAATTTACAGGTGCTTCAGTTTGTCAGAGGAGATGTTGGATCATCAGCCAGTACAATCACAGAGTGAGCTGATCCACATCCAGCCTCAGTCAGTACTAACACAGACTCAGTACATTCAGCTTCAGCAAATACTAACATTATCAAAATGTTAGCTGTTTTATCTGTTACCTCATTTTCTTTGGTAAATGTATGTTAACATTTTATTCAAACAGTGCTCCTTTTGTCTTTCTGTTTCCTTTAATCACTGTACCAGACCTTACACATTACTATTAGATATTTGTAATCAATGTTTGTTCTTTACCATGTGGCTGTTTGTGCATCATGTCTTTTAGCTCGTATCATATCCTTTATCAGACAGGAGAGATTCATCCTCTCCAATACAACATGATACTAAAATTAGCATCAAACTTTAACCAGATCAAGAAAAAGGCCCTGAGAAGGCCCATTCACTGGGTTCAGGGGTGAAAGACAAAAACTGTATTGACTCTAGTGTATTTAAAGATAGTGTTGCTGCTAATAAGTCTCAGTTTAGTCATCACATGTTTATTTGTACATCATGAATGCTTAAACTAACGTACACACACACACGTACAACACACATCAGCTGATGTAATGCCATGTGAAGTGGCAACTCGTTACTCTGAGGAGAACCCCACAAAACAAATCTACTTAGGGCCCCCAAATATCTTTGGCCGGCCCTGGCAGCACAAATACTTTTAGACTGGTTTCAAACTGGTTCTGGTTCCTGATGGTCTGAACGTCACTCAGCATTCATCACTCTGAGTTTGTCCATGAAAGATGATATTTAAACTGTGTGGACTGTGGTCAAACTCTCTGAACTGCATTTCTGTGACACTGATAAACTGAACATTTGATAAGAAGCTGCTGAGAAATGACTGATTATAGGACTGTGGCCTCTGTTACCATGACAACCAGGCTGAGATGTTCCTATAAGATTAACGGGGTCAGAGTCTTCTTGTTATTTCCTGTAGACGTGTTAACATCAGCAGAGTCATTGAGAGGAGACTGAATTACAGCTGTGAATAACCATTATATGAATTATTGATGAATCTATGAGGATGTTTTTCACTAATCAATCACTGAGTCTATCAAACATCAGTAAACATGTGCAGCACAGTTTGTCACAGTCCAAGGTGACGTCTTTAAATGGCTGGTCTTGTAAAGATATTCAGTTGATGTGAATCTCTGCAGGAAGCTCAGAGCTGTCACTTCCTGTTGGATTCCTTCTAACGTCTGAATTCAAACATCGTCCCTCAAACTTTGAGCAGGAAAATGATGATGAGAAATGGTGCAGGATGATGTTGGAGTGTTTCTATCACTGTAACTGACTGTGTCTCACTCAGTTCACTGACACTCATGTTTCCACATGTTTCTGCTGTTTGACTTTAATCAGTCCTTCAGAAAGCTGCAGGATGTTTTCAGCTCTGCTGCTTCCTTTATTCATATCAACTCAGATTCTACTGCTTTGATTTTGAAATCAATCTGAAGCTGTGAATCTGTGTGTGTTGTTTTTAGGAGCATGAACCCTTTCAGTCCCGCCCACTGTTTAAGTGAGGCTTGTACATGAACCGATTGGTCCGTCTGAGATAATCACTGAATAGAAACACACTGATTGGATGTTGGATAATAGATTAATAACTGACTGACAGAAGAAGAGAATACAAACTTGATGTTGGTGTGTGTGAGCAGTTTGTTCTCTGATTGAAAGGTTCAGAACAAATATTTGAATAATAACACATCATCTTTAAAGCAGAGTCCTACCTGAGCTCCACAGCAACAGCACTGACAGGAGAGGAGGACCGTCTCTCTGCCCGTCCATCTGTCCTCTTGTCTCTCTGCTCTGATCATCACGTTATGTCCTCAGTGTGTATCTGCGTACAGGAAGAGGTGATGCTTTACTAGAATATGTCTCAGTGTCTCCAAACAGTCCATTTGAAGCACACACTGAGGTGGAATAAATCACTTTGGAAGTGGACACTTTCTGAAATGTCCAAGTTCACAAACTGTGACGTATGTTGATGCTGAACTTACCTTTAAATTCTTTCTTTTGTTGTCAGTCGCTCAGCATCAGTGTTCTCCTAAATTAAAGGCCTCAAATGAAAATGTTCAAAATACCACCAAACCAGCTGCAAGTGAAGGCAGCATGTGTCTCAACATTTCAACATCACACAAGAACAATATGTACTCACCTTGTACAGTTAGTGTCATGTCATATCAATATATTATATAGATTCATGTTGACTTACTTTTGGATGTTTATTTCAAAAATGTAAAAAAACAAAAAAAAACAACCAACATATAATAAACATATAATCAAGCAGACATGTTTCATGTTGTTCTTGTTTTGTTTTTATGATTTATTTATTGATCTGATCAGATAAATTGTGTTTGTGTGTCTTTGTTTTTTCTGGTTTGTGACATCGACTTTATATTTTTGTTGAGAAACAGTTTCCAGTTTTGTTGATTTTTCTGTAGACGTTGTTTTCTGTCCTTTAACTTATTAAATTATCAAAATATTAACATCAGCACATAAATTAAAGGTTTCTGTTAAAATCAGTATCAACAGATTTTTAAATATTTTGACTCACAGGTTGGTTTGTGTGTATACAAATATACAGTCTGTCCTACCACAGGAGTCCTCAGGTGATGAGGACGTCCTCAGGTGATGAAGACGTCCTCAGGTGATGAAGGACTGCTGGGACAAAGACAGACGTGAAATGAGACTGACGTCTTGTAGTTTTTCTGACAGTTGCAGTTTACAGTTTCAGATGATGTTGAAATTCACGACACATTAAATATGTTTAATGTGATTTATATAATGATCTGTAATAAATACTGACTGCAACTATTGACATGAAATAAATGTCCATTTTCAAACAGGGCTGGTTATTGTGAAAAAGAAATCTTGTCTCCGTGTGTATAAAAACAGCCACTGTCCCACACTGAGAAACAAACTGTGACAGACAACACAAAGGTCAGAGTTATATTTTATCACAAGTGTTTCAAACACTGTTTTCCAGTTGAACAAGAGGAGAGATTTCAGTGATGAAGACTAACTGGTTGTTTTGTTGTGAAGAGCAGCTTTTCTATGGGAACATCCAGCAGTGAATGACACTGAACCAAACACAGCTAGCTGTGTCCACATGCTTCCAGTCTTTGTGCTAAGCTAGGCTAACCACAGCAAGCTACTGTTACATTAGCGCTCATACAAGATGCTGTGTGAGGCTAACGTTACTTAGCTAGCAGCTACGAAGAGAGCAGATGTCAAGTGTTTGTGATCAATAAAAGCACAAGTATTCAGGAAGTGATGTCAAACTGGACTCAAACACTTGGAAACAGGAGGCAGAGGGAAACTTAGCTAAGAAATAAAACTGAGGCTAAAACACTCACAAACAGTCCCAACTTTGCGTTCTGTGAGAACCATGGAGCCAACAGACACACCAACATTAGCACACTGCTAACAGCATTAGCACATGGCGTTTAGTATTAGCATAAGCTAGCAGCCGTTAGCTTGTTAACTTTACTGACCTCCAAACTCAGCTCCTCCTGGGCTGGTGTTGTTCTCCACGTGGAGTCACAGCTCTGTAAATTCAGACGACCTTCATTTCATTCAAAGTGTTTTTCTTTCAGTTTCAGCTCCATTTGAACCAGAGAGAGAGAGCAGCGCCAAAACAGGGCGGCGTCACAGAGGCTGCTGCTCCTGATTGGCTGACTGATTCTGCTCCTCAATCATGATTGGCTCCTGGCTGCTCGGCTGCTGGGCAGACCCCCCCACAGTTGCTTGTTTAAAGCAGAAATAGAAAACTTCTCTACTACCTAGCGCACTAGCTCGTTAGCTAACGCTGCCTCCTCATCAGCTCCTTCATCATGGACCAATAGAGAATACAGCAACTTTCACCACAGTTCATTTTAGGAGGAGCGCTCCGAGGAAACGTCTTCTTTGTTTAGATTATCAAACAGACGATGGATCATAGATACTTGTTTCTGGCTGCAGCGTTAGCTCGCTGAAAAGTTGTCTGCTTCCACTTCAACATGTTGATTAAAAACGTCTCTGTCTGTCCCTTTTTTATCGACATTTTAAAGTTGAAATAGACAACTTTTCAGCTATCTTGGCTAGCTGCGCAAGCTAACGTGTGCACTAGTGTTAGCATGCTAGCCGCGCTGGCTAATGCTGGCAGCCAGAAACAAACAACTATGATTCATTGTTCGTTGATTGTCTGATCATTTAAACAAAGAACACATTCTCTAAACACCTTCTTGGTTGAAGTTACTGTATTACGTCATGATCTAGCATAGCTAGCTAGTTGAAGTGTTGACTACTCTCGCTAAAAAAAAAAAACACTGACAGAATACCTGTTGTATTTTCGCTAATTTGAATTTCCATGTTTTATTATTCTAACATTCTCACTGTTCTTCAGTCTACAAACATTTAACTCTCCTGAATTATTTAACAATCAGATAAGTTCTGAATAACTTTATCGGCCAAACACGTGAACACAAACAAGGAATTTGACTCTATGAAACAACATACTGTAAAAACTCATGGATGTAACCGCTGTGACATGACCTGCTGGTTTGGGACAACACATTTTGAAGTTCAGCTTTTTGGCTGTCGCCACTACAAACTCAAAAATAGACTCACTAAAACAAAATTGGAGCCTGTACGTTGCAGAGTACAGGAGTTGCTGGTCTACTGTTGCCTCGATTGGTGCAAAGCAAAATTGCTGTTTTTTCCAAAGGAGTCTGGTTGCTTCTGAGAGAACGATATTTGGCTCATATAACAACAGTTTCCAGTCATAAAAGTCTTTCTGACAGCAAGGTAAAGCAGTGGAAATACTCTGAAACTGATATTTATTTTGTTAGGTGGCTAAAATGTCCACAGCAGTTTATTGCTTATCTTCTTACACTGGTGCTCCTGCTGCTTCTCTGAAATGGGGGCGTGCCTCTTTTCCTTTAAACAAAACTTATCACAACAAAGTTGTCATTATTTTTTTAAACAGATGCTGCTGTTGAGTCCCAAACTTAAACATATCTTTGTAAAACTTCCACAAGCTGAATGTCAACGGTCTGTAGCATGGTACTCAAATTACTTACTTACTTTTCCTGACACTAGACAGTGACCATGACCAAAGGATCCTCAGAGGTGTGTCTGCTGCCCTCCTCGCCATCGTAGAAGATGATGCTGCTGCCATATCACCAAGTGTTCAAGACGTGGCTGTTGTGTTGGAGGGGGCCGCCGTGCTACGTGACTTACCGGACCTCTGCACTGCTGTTGCAGACCTCTTTGGCCTTCTGTAGGCCGTGGACATTGAATATCCGACGCATCATCAGCTCTTCTGCAGTGAATGTGTTTGGGGAAACCAGATAGGACTTAAACCTATGTTTCACCTGTTCCTGTGCATTGTGGTTAGTGCTCATGTGAAACTTCACAGCCATTCAGCCAGTCATCTGAAGCATGTAAAGGCGAGTTCACATTACACGACTGGCCGACCAGTCTTGAATCGCGGAGACTATCGTCATCTTTTGAGTGTTCATACTTGGCGATGTGTGTTTCTGTCATCGGGAGCCTCGCCAACTAACGACTGACTACGTTATGACCTGTGTGTGCACACCACAAGATTTCTCCAGCGAGCCCTCGCTGACAGAGCCCCAGATAACGTGGTGACGTCACCAAACTATGTTTTGTCACACGTGAACAAAACAGGATATGAAACAGCACTAAACTTTAACATGGATGTCCGACAGCTTGGAGCTCTGCAGGTCGTTTGCGCCCTGCTCTGCGCTGAGAAGAAACGAGAAAGAAGAAAAGGATTTGGGTGAAGGAATGGGTTGCTGCACAGCGGATTGCAGAGAGAGTTGGAGGTGAGTTCTATGAAAGAAACTCAGTTGCCACTGTGCTGCTAGCCTATTAGCTTGCACTGTGCTGTCTATAGTCTATACATGTATTCTGACCCAGATTATTGTACCTGTCATAGCTGAATGATCAAACGGATTTTTGGGAAACGCTACGGATGACAGCGGAGAACTTTGAATTCTTGCTGGGGCTGGTAGAGCCGTACATCGCAAGGAAAGACACAGATTTTAGGCTTGCCACTGGCTGATGCTCTTTGTCAGTCGTGTCAGACCTCTCCAGTTTTCTAGCATGCCAGATATCCAGTCCCAGTCGCAGATGAGGGAGCGACTTGGTCGTAGGCTTGTTCACACATGAGGACTGGTCGTGGCAGACTATCTGCCGACTCACCTCCAACCCCAGGACTTCTTAATGGCTCTCAAGATCCTCTGAGACCTCAAAATCAGGGTAAAAATCGTGTAATGTGAACTAGGCTTTAGTCCCCTTTGGCTCTGAGATAGAGATTCATGAAATTTGTAGAAATGTCAGTTGCCACCTCACAAGAGGCACATAACCAGTGTTTTACCTGTTCAGGTTCACTGTTCAGTGTTTGCACAGCTTTAAATTGGTCCAGTTCATTGAGGTCAGTGCTCATTTAAACACTACACTGTATGTTTGTGACACTGTCAGTGGCTGTTTCACATGCGGCTCCTGATTTTAGTGTTTGACCTCCAGTAGGATTTATCACTATATTCAGTCATGGAGAAAACTTTGTTTTGTTTACTGTCAGCAATATAGTAACAGGAAATGTTTACTCTGTATGTATACTGAACTCGAGGCCAGACTGACTTCAGTCATGTTGAATCATGTTTGTTTAAAGTAATTAACGAGGCTTAGTTCATTGTCAGCTGTTTGCTCTTTATTTTATTCACTCATTTCTTCCTCAAATACAATTAAAGCAACATAATTTTACGTCAGTTTTAAACTGAGAACTGTATGTTTATGCAACAAGTAAATCTGTGTTAATTGAAAGTAGAAATACATGGCATTGAAGCAAGAATTTAATTGTTAGCCTGACAGGAATTTTATAATACGGTGAACAAGAGGATCCATGTTGGCAGAACTCTTGTCTAAGCTTGTAAACCTTAGTAAAGTCAACAACAGTCAAAAGTTGAGAAAACTTAAAAATCTATTGCATCATGTCGCCTGAATAAAGTGTGTTTCCTCGAGGTTTTCTTTTTTACAGTGTGTGTGTTGAAGTTGAGCAGAGTCTCGTCAGGCCACACGATCCCTTCAGTGATGCAGTGTCGGCTCCCTCTAGTGGTCACTACAGAAACCATCAACAACAGACTTTGTCACATCGTCTTCATGACACTTTAATGAAGCGTCAGTTTTAATGGTGGTGTGTGTTTGTCCAGTGAATCTGAGTCAGACCTGCTGCTCAGAATAAACTCAAACTGTTTCAGTAACAAAGACAAACAAAGTTGAGCCAAAAAGCTGCTGCTGATCCAGTGAAGACACTCTGAACAAACTGACTTCATCAGCCACAGATTTTATTCATGATTCACAGAAAACAACACCATATATGACAATCACTAAAAATATGGCTTGTTCCAAACATAAAGGACAAAATAAATGGAACAACATGTTTCCACATGGCCTGCGTCATGTGACATGTTTGGACTAGTCGTTACAAGCATGAACACACACGAAGACAGCGGGGTAACTAATATGTAATAATATGTACATATTGATTGTAATCAAAATCAGAGTACATTAGACAGTCTGAGTTTATTTGTGTGACATCCTCCATATAAACTGATTCATATGAGCAGAAACATCATGTTTAACTGGTTTATATGTACATACTGTATTTATTATATACGTCAGTGCTGTGTTACTGTCACAACAATAGTTCATTAAAACTTCTGTCAACATCAGAGTGACATCAGAATCAGTGACAGCTTTGTATGCAATAAAAGATTAAAAACAAACTTACACAAAGAAACTAAAGAACAATAAAAGTATTTCATGTGACTTTAGTTTGTGATGTCCTCCTGAGACCCTGCATCCTGATGAGGACCTCATATTTCGGGTTTCCTGCACCTTATACTTCACTCTGCTGGACTTGAACCTGTTGCCCTTGTTTATGGACACTTTAAAACTCAGTCTGCAGCTGATCCTGACACAAAAGTGGACAAGGTACAAAACCTGATCAAATTCTGTGGCTGACACTTAATTATTTGTGCTAAATAACATCTATAGTTTGATATGGCAACAAATTTGACCAGTTTTAGCAACATTAAACTAAATGCTGTTCATTTGACTAAATTATTGTTTTGTTTGAGGACACTTTTGTTTTGTTTTGTTTTTGCACAACAATGTTCAGGTATTGAAATAACAAACAGTTTTATAATTTATTTCACACTTGTGACTAAGAAAAATAAACCCATCGTCCCCGTATGAGGACATTTTGTCTCCCCCCCAAAACTACTGATCAGGTCCAACATCCCCAAAGAGCTCCGAGAAATTTCAAATGCATGACAAACAACAGCTGGGGTCTCAGGAAGATATAGAGGGAGGGAGCTGTCGTACTCAGCTTTAACCAGCAGGGGGCGTCCTCACTCCATCTCAAAGCAGCTGTTGTTCCAGACTGGTCAGTTATCTGTACAGTGAAGTGACTGTTGGTCATGAAACATGAAACTACAAGAACAAACAGAAACATTATGAACCACAGAGGGCGCTGTTTCCATGAGTTACACAGTTACATTTAAAAGCTGATTACATTTTCATTTTCTGATGAAGGTGTTACACCAACTTTACACTTTAAGGTTTACTCTGCAGGATGGAAGGTTACTATTTGTTGGGCATTTCTCTCTACTGTAGATGTGTCTTTTGGGCGCAGTGTCTCTTGGATGTCTACTGCGTACAGTCCGACAGTGTTTAACGACATCTTTTCTTTCAATGCTTCAGCAGCTGCAGACATGTACCGCCACAATGACTTGGCTCCTTCATCTTCATCCATTCATCTTTTAATCTTTTCCAGTTTCTGGACCTTCTCTGTGTCTCCTTTCTCCTTCATCTCTCAGTCAGGAAGTCCAAGTGGACATTAGTGGACACTGAATTAACTTTCAAGGCCTTATGTTCTAGATTGACAACATAATGGAAGGACTCTTCCAGCAACTGATCCTCTTCTCTCTGAAGTTCTTCCATTTTCTTTTTCAGATCTTCCAAAAGACTTGACTCACTGTCTGCTTTACTCTGCTCATACTTCTCTTTCACATCTTGAAGAGTCTTTATAACTTTCCTTTTCTTGGTCACAAACTTCCAGTTTTCTTTCACATGATCTGATACAGGACGCTTCCTGGTACATGCAGTGCAGCGGCCATCTTTTATTACCTCGCAGTGTTTGGGTTTTAGGCTAGTGTGCTCCTTTCTTTCTTTGGTTTCAGCTGGTAGAGAGTCGGAGAGCCTGAATGAATCAGAATACTGTTTGAGGTGATGTCTTTATGAATTGATGAGGTGTTAACAGTCCTGTGGGAAAAGAAGAAATTTAATCAAAACACCATCTCAGCCTCACACCTTTCTTGATTCTCAGATCAATGGTAAATTACCATGCAGTCCAGCCCTTACTGTTTTGGTGCGCTCGGACTGAACAAAGTAACCAGCACAACAACAACCAAAAGACTCAAAGGCTGGATAAGTCCACCTTATAAACATACATGACTATGATCAGTGTGTTGCCTTCAGCTGTCTATGTCTTAGAGCTTTTCCGCTCTCTGCTAGCCTCAATACAAGACACAAAGCAGCTGCTCCAGTTGGAGACCGCTCTCCGATGCAACTGTGATTGTTGCTAAAAGTACTTAGATTTTAATGACTAAAACATGAATCAACATTTATTATGTAGTGCTAAGGAAATCTTTGACCAAATGTTTATTGTAACATAAAACATGACATGAACAGAGATGAGCAGTATGCCAAATTTACTGTCAAGTTTTCTTGGCCATTGTGGTTTTTACTCTCTATGTGGAATTTCAGAATCAGAATCAGAATCAGAAATACTTTATTGATCCCCAGGGGAAATTGTTTTTGTTACAGGTGCTCCTTACAAGTGTAAAAGAAGAAGATATAGTGCAAACAAGTGTAGAAAGAAGATATAGTGCAAACATAAGTAAAAATATAAGAAATATAATTTACAAAATATATATGTAGAGACCACACAGCATAATTTACAATATATACAGGAACCTTATATACAGACTGAACAATGTAGTCTGTTATTGCACAGATTATTTAAAAATAAATATGTAATAATTTATTATGAGTTGGTGATAGTGTTGAAACAGTCCAAGGGCAACTCAGAGGGAGGAGTTGTACAGTTTGATGGCCACAGGCAGGAATGATTTCCTGTGGCGTTCAGTGGTGCATTTTGGTGGTCTGAGTCTCCCACTGAAAGCACTCTTGTGTCCAACCAGCACATGGTGGAGTGGGTGTGAGACATTGTCCAAGATAGTTCGCAGTTTAGACAGCATCCTCCTCTCTGACACCACCACCAGAGAGTCACACGCCATTCCCACAACGTCACTGGCCTTGCGGATCAGTTTATTAAGTCTGTTGGCGTCCGCCACCCTCAGCCTGCTGCCCCAGCACACAACAGCATAGAGGATAGCACTGGCCACCACAGACTCATAGAAAATCCTGAGCATAGTCCGGCAGATGTTGAAGGACCTCAGTCGCCTCAGAAAATAGAGACGCTCTGGCCCTTCCTGTAGAGGGCGTCAGTGTTCTTAGACCAGTCCAGTTTATTGTCAATGTGGACCCCCAGGTACTTATAGTCCTCCACAATGTCCACACTGACCCCATGGATGGAAATCGGGGTCACCGGTGTCTTGGTCCTCTTCAGATCCACCACCAGTTCCTTTGTCTTTGCCACGTTGAGCTGCAGATGGTTCTGCTCACACCATGTGACAAAGTTATCCACAGCAGCCCTGTACTCATCCTCATCACCCTTGCTGATACATCCAACTATGGCAGAGTCATCAGAAAACTTCTGAAGATGGCAGGTCTCAGTGCAATAGCTGAAGTCCATGGTGTAGAGGGTGAAGAGGAAGGGAGAGAGGACAGTCCCCTGCGGGGCCCCGGTATTGCTGACCACTCTGTCTGACACACAGTGTTGCAAGCGCACGTACTGTGGTCTACCAGTCAAGTAGTCCACAATCCAGGACACCAGAGAGGCATCCACCTGCATAGCTGTCAGCTTGTCACCCAGTAGAGCTGGACGGATGGTGTTGAACGCACTGGAGAAGTCAAAAAACATGACTCTCACAGTGCTCGCTGGCTTGTCCAGTTGGGCGTAGACGCGGTTGAGCAGGTAGATGATGGCGTCCTCCACTCCAAGTCGGGGCTGGTAGGCAAACTGGAGGGGGTCCAAGAGTGGCTGGACCATGGGCCGGAGCTGCTCCAGGACAAGTCTGTCCAGGGTCTTCATGATGTGGGAGGTCAATGCCACGGGTCTGTAGTCCTTGGAGCCACTGGGACGCGGCGTCTTTGGAACAGGAACGAGGCAGGATGTCTTCCACAGCATGGGGACCCTCCGGAGACTCAGGCTCATGTTGAAAACATGCTGAAGTACTCCACATAGCTGGGGGGCACAGGCTTTGAGCACCCTGGGGCTGACACCATCAGGGCCTGCAGCCTTGCTTGAGTGGAGTCTCATCATTCCACTCCCTTGATTCCCAATGTGCTGAGTATTAAAAACTTTTTGCATAAAGTACACATATATAGCCTCGTATTGGTTTCAGCCATGCAGCAAAAGTCTTAGTCAGATACCAAATTTTTGTTTAATTTGCACTTCCCCATGTCCTCCAGGGTAAAGTGACGGCGAGCGAACAGACAGTGGATCCTCCGCTCCGTGATGTTAATGTGAGAGGCATTTGGTAAATTAATCACAAAAAAAAATAGATATAACCAGTTGTTTTGAGATTTTACAATGCGGTGTCAGAAAAAAAGATTTATAAAATCCTACCTCTCCTGTCTTAGCATCTTTAAGACTTTTGAAAGATTGATTTCAGACCTTTCGATACCAAATAAAGCCTTATTTTGAAATTAATGAATTCAGTGCATCTTAAAAGTGTTTTAAAGGTTATAGGTAGAATTTAATTTTGATTCTGCATTAAAAAATACAGCATTGTATCAGCATTCAGCTCAAGCTCCAAATGAGCTTGAGTCTTCCTATTGTTTGTTAAATATGCACATGACATGACAGTTTTTCACTCTGGTGGAAAATATAGTTGGACTCTTTTCCTATTCTATTCAACTGCAGTATACAGAGTCAAATGCACTGTTAAACAGTCTGATATTCACTAACATCCTGAGAAGTCAGAATGTGAGTCAGAGGGCCACATTCTCTTCTAACTTGTAATACACTCAGCCCCCTCTCACCAAAAAATGATCATACAGGTTGAATATGCAAGCAGCTTATCACGACCATATTTATGTTTATTGTATGGCGGCACCCTCCAGTGGCCATAGTAGTTATTACGGGAGCAGATGAAGAAGTGATGTTCCGAAGCATAAAGTGTTCAAGTCTGCATTATGTTATGCAAATATCAAAGAACCCCTGTATGGTGGGTTAACGTAGGACTTTCACCCATGAGACCAGTGTTCACAACCAAAACTTAGTGTAGCCTAGTATGCTAATTTGTGTAGCATGCTATGCTGATGACATATTATGTGTCGTATGTCATGTATGTCAACCTACTGAGGTAGCTTTGGTGTGAAACCGCTGCCGTTTGACGATGTTCAGTTTAAAACTGTGACTGAGACGGTAATATATGTAATTTTGGAAGTCAGTGGAAATGGACCTGTTTTGTTGTCCAGGTATGAGAAAGTATTGATTAAACGTCTATACCTTATATTTCAGGGAACCTCCAGGTATTTAACTCAACTCTATTGTTGAAGTATTTTTACAATTTATCATCATTTTGCTCTCGGTGCACAAATGTTACAAAAAGTTTTATGTTATAAAACCAAGCAGTTCTTGTCTAAACATGTTGAGTTGCTTCTTAGAAGCACTAAACAGCAGCTGTGGTTGACATTGTTAGATTGTTAATAGAGCAAAAGACTTGTGATCACTCAGGTTAATATGTTTGTCCTGCAGCTTACCTTGTGCTTGTCCCATGATGATGTTTGACAGCTCCTCCTTCACCAGATCATTCCTATTGACCATCCCTAGAATTCTCTTCACCACCTCTGCAGACTGTTTTTTTGAAGGTCTCTATTATCTTTTCGACTGTGTCCAGCCTATCTGTTTTTTCCAGTTGGCTCTTTGGGATGAGATCCTTCCAGGGTGTCAAGGTCCCACAGGAACCATTTGAACCTCTTGAATTCTTCATCTCCCAAATCGTCCAGTATCTTTAAAAGCACTTCTTTAACAGACATTGACTCCTCTAACACAAGTCTTCAATGCAAAAAAAGAATGACTTATACATGTCCATTGGCTGAAATTATAAAGGAGGAAGTGTTGAGTTTTTATTCACAGCAAACAGCATCAACAGCAAATTAAGACATAAGCAGATCTGAAAACAGGAAGACCTCTTACTAAAATACATTCAAATAACCTGGGAGTAAAGCTCAGTCTGTAACGTGAGCCTGTCTCTGAGTTTTCTTCAGCTGAAGCACAGACAGACTTTAGTGGAGAATTAATGGTGATATTTGTAACGATGTGCTTTAATATTTGATTTGTGCATTCATTCATTATATATTTGTATATTTCAGGAGTATCATCACCTTCCTACATTTAATCATCGCAGAATGATCATTAGTAAATTTACCAGTAATTAAGTGTCAGCTGTGACATGGTGAGTTCATACTGAGAGTTTAAGGAGTCTAAAGTAGGATCACCTTTATCAGGGTATATGCAGGAATCCTGAGGTTAATTTCAATACCTTTTTAAGACTTTTTTAAAAACCTTTCAAAAAAATTTTAAGACCTCATCACCACTTTAAGCTGTTGTTAGCAACACATCTTTAACAGTTGTAGTTTGCAATTTAACAGAAATGAGGTAAGCTGAGAAGGAATAAAGCTCGAAAGAATAAATTAAACTAAAGGCAGGTTTATTGACATTCCCCTCAAGTCACATCAAGCAACAACAACAGAGGTTCATGTTCATGTTCATGTTCTGGCTTAACAAAACCTAAAGCCCCTAAACAGAGTTAAACGGTATCACGAAGGTGGTTATCAACTTGGTTTGTCCAGTCCGGCTCTCAGCTTTGTGCTCGTTCACATAAAAAGAGGCGTTTGGCGTCATATGATTCTACTTCCGCTCATGGTCGCTGATTTCAGCCAAGAGGAGCAGGTTGTTTTAATGGAGAGAGTATGAGCGATATAAAAAAGCCTGATCACAGCCAAAAGCAACACTGTTGCTGCAAATATGATCATTAATAATGAGTAAAGAGAGGAGGCTGGTTTTCATTTCTGACAGCTGAACATTGAGGTACTTTGAAATACGAAGCTTTATCCATTTAAACAAAATAAACTAGAGCAACAACTGTCATTTTTAAATTGTGTTTTATATTGTTTTCATATATTTGACTGATCAATTATAGAATGAGTGTGTTTTATTGAAAGTGAGGCTGGGTGTGCGTATGAATATACAGTGAACTTTTTAGGTGCTGTACAGTAAATCTCAGAGCCTATTGTCTCTGTACAATGACAACAAAGACCTTTGTAACTGTGAAAACAGCATAGACCTATTCAAGATTTGTGTTTGGGCAACACTGCCATATAACAGGCCAAACACTGAAATTCATTGATTCATGGCCACATCAAAGTGAAATGATTAACTTCACTGATTACCTATCTGATTATCTGTAATGCTTGTTTCAGTGTCCTCCTGACGCTCGGCTCAACAGTGAGTGGCGTATTCCCTCAGCTGAACATCTGTAGGTGGAGACGCTCAGAGAGAAAGTAAACACCAGCGGATCAGTGCGATCTCTCCCTCCGTACAAATGCTCCGTTCTGATCCAGCTCCACTGGACTTTCAAAGTAAAGGTTACGCCAGCTCCAAACGCGCTAAACTGTGAAACAGCGGCGCTTTTATACCTGATTTTAAGATTAAACTCTGAACATAACCTGGTCGGGACCAGGCTATGAGCTAAGCATCAGTTACCATGGTGATCTAGCCAGGTTAAAAGAGAGCCACCTTCATGACACTGAAAACTCTGGCTTTAGACTCAACATACCTCGCTAACCCGTTAATCTCGCTTCATAGTACACCCCTCAGAGAACCTCCGCACGCAGCGTTGGTGTGCCGCCCATGGCCACCCTTATGTTAGCAGACGATGAGGCAGAGGTCGCGGTCCATCGCCCATCGATGCTACACTTATCGTTTTCTTGCCAAGTGTGCAATAGGCTTCCCGGTTGTTATTTTCGACTGGCATTATCCAGTCTTTAAATTCAGGCATCTCGAGCCAGGAATCAGAGAACTTGCACTTCCCCGTTTTTGTTTTCTTCTCCTCTGTTTGGGCGCCAGAACATTCGCTGTCACGTGACGTCACACCCGTACACGCGCACCGATCTAGCTCCGAGTACGCCACCGACACATCGTTGTTTGTAATGGTCGCGAGGGGGAAAATAAATATTTATGGATACTCTCAGGAGTCAAAGCTTGAATACCAATAAAATTTAATACCTCATAAAATCACGATTAAGACTTTTTAATAATTTTTAAGGGCCTTAATTTTCCCACAATTGATTTATCAACTTTTAATACTTTTCAAGACCCCGCGGACACCCTGTTTATGATCACTCTACAGTGTTAGAGATAAAAACTTTGGTACATATTTGACTGTTACTAACATGTATGATCCAACTATACCTCTGTACAACAAAACAACAATCAAAATATCTGTAGTTACATGAGTCTACAGTCAAAGTTTAAACTCAACCAAATGATTGAAATGTGACATTTGAAGTCCTTGTTTACAGGCTGCTATCACTTCCTCATAATCATTTAATAAAACTATAAACCAGTCTGACTTGTAGGTCCATGAGTCTGAGAATCTGCACTATTATTATTTCCTTTGCTGTATATATGAAGTGAGCTTGTAGACTCCAAATCTGCACAAACTAAAAAACCTAAAAGTATTATTTTAGTAATAATAGTACTATTTTATCTTATTTTGTATCTGCTATTTTATTTTGTTGTACTTAAAAAAATTCTGTGCCTGAATGTCTTTTTTATATTGTCTTGTGTTTCTTTTAGATGTTTGTAACGCTCTTCTTTGTCTAATGGAAAGCACTTTGTATTTTCTTGCTGTTAAAGCTGCTTTGGGAGGTTTCGCTGTCACGTGATTTCAGAGAAACAGTTTGACTGTCTGTGAAGGAACTCACCTGTTTGTCTCTGAGTCTGTTTCTGTGAAATCATGTGACCACAGGGCATTCACCCTCTCAGCAGGCATAAACAGCCCTCTGCTCTCTGTCTTCCTCCCCAGCATCAGAGACCATTAACGCAGGTAAGAACGCTCTGAATACTTAAATATGTCAAGATCAGGAAATCAGAAGGAAATTCTATCTGCCATAACTAATACCTGAACATGCTACCTTACATTCACATTATTCATGACTCTCTTTCTTCCAGACAGACAATACCCTTAGTTCCTACATCACAACGTTCTTGGGACTTCAGAGAAATTTGACTGTGCCACTTTCTGGTGTGACCAGGACTTAAAAACACAGGTATGGTCTTACAGGTGGGATGTCTCTCTGCCAGATCAGCCTGTCTCCCTGCATGATACATCAACTACTGCTCTACTCCTGAGCTTAAACGACCTTTCAAAGGTGTCCCTAAAAACCTGAATAAATAGCGCAGAATTCTAGAGATGGTCAACTAAATAGCAGATTGCAAATCCATCTCTTTTCCTGGAAAACATCAGTGTAGAGACAAACTGTTGTGTTATGGTTTCCCTCTCAAGAAGCTGCAACACACACACACTCTGTAGGAGGTGGGCACAGGCTGAAAGGACGTGTTCCTTCACTCTTTCATCACATACGTTACGATACAGTATCTACAACACTTACTGACATGTTTGTCTTTCATGCAGAACACTCACAAGGTGCTCCATCATCAAGCTCCCATGAAGCTGTTACCATGGCAATGTGAGTAATACTAACATTTATAAAACAACACAGCAGGCATGTAGGAGGTAATACCTGACAAGGTGTTCGTTCACCTTTCATTCAATGGTTTACAGTGACTTTAGAGTGATGTCCTGTACACTTGGTCAGGTACCTTCAAATATGTACTCAAAATTCCCTTTTCCTTTCCCAGCATGTATTGCTGTGGTTTAACTTGTATCCTCACAACAGCAAGCAATGTGTAGTTTTTTGTGTCTTTCAACTGCATAGCCAGAGCAGTTTTATTAACAGACTCTTTCCAGCAGTGAAATACTTCTTTAACATCAGAGCAGGAACAGGTTTGAGATGGGCTCAGATTACAGGATTACACAAAATTCAGGGATCATTATTTTCCTGTTGAGACATGTTGACGAAACCACAGACAACATCTGCCTGTCTGTTCCTCTTTTAGTTGGTTTAGACCACATTCCTGCAACATTAAAAAAGCAGATCTAAAATCATATTTGTGTGGCCCTCATCACATGCTTTACCTAGATTCTTTTTTGGCTGCACAAACTAAATGTGTATGATGCAAACTCTGCTGTGGTATTTATTACAGTTTAGTGCTGGCATGTAAAAGCTAGAGCTCCCGAGTATCCACAGGTCATTGTTAGAGAAATGATACCGTGGTGTGACCATAATGAGTGAATAAAAAAAAAAGTCATCCAACGCGTTCAAGCACTGAGTTTTAACATGTAATACTACAATAATTTAATTTTGTCCCCTACGAGTTTTGACCACTTAGGGGTTTCAGTGATACAAAGCAGATCTTTTTGCATCTTCCTCCTGCTTCACCATACCTGTTCTCACTCAGACAGGACAGGGAGCACTGTGAGAGTCATGTTCTTTGATATCTCTAGTGCTAAACACCATCTGATGGTCCCGTCACCATTTGACCCACAACTTTAAGTCCCACCTGCAGAAATTAGTATTTTAGTCCCTGTATACTGCAGTTGACCAAGCACATAATTTCAATAGGCTGTTGCAAAGGGTGGAAGTAAATCAATATACCACATCCTGGATTGTATTTTTGTGGCAGTGTAACTACCACAGGAAGCTGCCCTCTGACAGTTGGGCGTTTTTCTTGATCATAAAATAGTATTTGTATGTGTGTTATTATAGTGCACGGTGCTCAGGTGGGAGGTTCATTAGAATGAGGCAGAACAAAGAGAGCTGTCTCAGATTCACGTCTGTTTCTGTCACTCTGATGCCACTTTTGTGATTTTATCAACAAGATTAAACTAAATGTTTGGAGCAAATGCACAACAATAAAAATGACGCTTAAAAATCTAGATAGTTAGTCGATATATAGTTCAAATAGATTCAAGTTTTTACAAGAAAACAGCAGCTAAAGCGATTTTATTCCATTTCATTCAAGTTCATAGTTTTTGAGCTAATGTCTTTACTTTTTTGTTTTTACAGGAATCTTAACACCTCATCTAAATTTGACAACATCACCTGCAAAGTTCAGATCCATTCAGGATCTCCGACTCTCTACCAGCTGAAACCAAAGAAAAAGAATATTGGAACTCTGACAAAGATGACTCTTGGTGAGAAAAAGTCAACCAAGAGAAACAAAACCATCTTGCTTGTGGGTGAAACAGGAGCAGGAAAATCTACTCTGATCAACACACTGGTCAACTACGCCATGGGAGTGGAGTGGGAGGACAATGTCTGGTTTCAGATCGTAGATGATGAGAGGAGAAGCCAGTCAGAAAGTCAGACAAAAGATGTGATCGTGTACGAGATCTTTGGTTTTGAAGATCAAACTCTGTCCTACTCTCTGACCATCATCGATACTCCTGGATATGGGAACACTGCTGGGATCGAACAGGATGTTATCATCGGTCAAAGATTATTTGACTTGTTCCGCTCACGCGATGGCGTCCATGAGATCAATGCAGTGGGTCTGGTTCTTCCACAAACAGAATGTCGACTGAGTGACCGACTTTCATACATATTAAATTCAGTGGTGTCTCTATTTGGAAAAGACATGGAGGAGAAGATTGTTGCCCTCATCACAAATTCAAATGGAAGAACACCTAAAAATGCTCTGAAAGCCCTCGAGGCTGCAAATATTAAGTGTGCCACAAATGAGAAGAATCAGCCTGTTCACTTCCTGTTTGACAACTGCCTGGACGACAACAGAACAGAGGACATAGAGGACCTTAAACATGCAGATAAAATAACAACGAAAGGAATGAGGCAGTTCTCAGACTTTCTGGAAAAAACTGAACCTCAAAAGCTGGAGACAACTGTGGGCGTTCTGAATGAGCGAATCAGACTGACAGCCTGCATCAAGAACCTCCAAGACAGGATCAAGTTGACTGAACTAAAGCAGACAGAAATCAAACAGACTCTGGAGTCTGGACAGGAAGCTCTGGAGAAATATGAAGAAGAGATGAACAACAATAAGAACTTCACTGTAGAAGTTGAGGAGGTCTACAAAGAAAGACGAATGTATTGATGGTGGGATGTGGTGGTTGGTGTTCTTTCAAGGAGCTGTCTGCTGTACTGTCTGTGAGGAGAACTGTCACTATCCTGGATGCACAATGGCCTGGAAACCAGAACACTGTGAGGTCATGAAAGGTGGCCGCTGCACTGTATGTACCAGGAAGTGTCCTGTATCAGATCATGTGAAAGACAACTGGATTTATGTGACCAAGACAAGGAGCGTTATAAAGAATCAACAAGATGTGAAAGAGAAGTATGAGCAGAGTCAAGCAGAGACCAAAAGGAAGATGAGCCTGCTGGAACGTCTTCAAGAAGAGAAGGAAAACCTTGAAGCAAACAAAACACAACTGCTGTATGAGGCCTACAATCATGTTATGAATCTGGAGAAGATTGCTCTAAATGTTGTGTCACTGTCCACTTATGTCCACCTCGACTTCCTGATTGAGGAGCTGGAGAAGATTAAGGATACAGAGAAGGTCCAGAAACTAAAACAAATGTCAAGTAAAAAAGATGGAGGATTGCTGTCAGGGATGAAGTACCTTTATAATACATTATCAAATATACCTCAGATACTCAAAAGAAAGAAAAATGACAAGAGCGGCACTGAGGTCTAGACTGATGACACAGATGAAACTAATAACCACACCCAAGTGATGTCACAGTGTCCTGAGGTATGCCTGTATATCACTGCAGTCCATCTGTTTGCATTGTTAGTTCACTGAAACAGAACCACAAACATCAGTGTGATCAACTGGTGCCTCACATCACTGATCATTACAGCTTGGCCAGTTTATGTTCTTGGATACAGGGTGTATCTGTGTCTTCTCAGATTACAACTGAACTCAAAAATAAAATGTATGATTATCTAAACATCATATCATGTCCTGGTTGAATAGTTTAAAGTGCATTTATCAAATAGTGCAGTCATGAACAATCTGCAGAAATATTCATTATTGTTTAGCAGCTGTGTACATTACCAATCTACTGCTTTCAAGTGTGTTTTAATGTGTGTGTTCCCATCAGTGCATGGCTTTGTATGATTCTGGTGTTCAAAGTACCGTGAGGAAGATATGTGTTGAATGCATTTTTTTAAATTCAGCATTGTCGGCACCCATGTTTGCTTGGTAGCAGTCTTTTGTTGCGGCCCTTTGCTGGCACATTGCTGTAGTTTTTTAAGGCTTTATCACTGTTAATCAGTCCAGGAGTGTGAGAGCATGTATATCACGGCTTCTGTGGTCAAGCAAGTGCACATTTGTCTTTGTGCAAGAGACACAAAGGAAACAGGTGACTCACTCAAAACATTACAGCTTTGCAGACAACATCCTGCTATTCACTAGCGTTTGAATCCTCCTGATGTGGCTGATTTTTTTTTTTTTTACTTTTGCCTTTGAGTTGTATACATTGATGCTTATGTTTTTTTTGTTATTGTTATATTCTATTTGTGATTTTAGCTACCTTCTCTTGTCTGTACAGCACTTTGGTAAATGTGGATTGTTTTTAAATGTACTTTAGAAATAAATCTGACTTGACTTAACAAGCAGTACTACGAGTGGTCAAAAACTCAACATGATACCTTTAAGAGAAGCCTGGATTTACTGGTTCATCCTTTTAGGCGAGTCAAAGCAAAGTTCAACAGTTTGTAAATTGTGATACAAAAAAGAAACAAGAACATTTCATTATTATCAAAAAGTAAAAACACTGAACTCTGAGAGAGCGTAGAAATATTCCACTTTAGTTTAAAATAATTTTTTTAAAGGTTTTATGAATTAAATGTGACTTTTTTGATCCAAACTTTAACAGGTTTGGCTGATACAATAAAAAGCATCTTTGAAGACATGGGTCGTTTCTTCAACACAATCTCTGCTTTATTACGTTCTCTGCGCGTCCTCACTGGATCATCACCTGTGCTTTGAAGCTTCTGCTGAACTTCCTTTAATTAATGCCAGTTTCTTTGTTCTACTGAGTTTATTCAATGGGCAGTCTGACATAGATTCAATCGAGACAAAGTTATAACTCATGTGAATGCGGATCATGACAGATTTTTAGTAACCGTCTGTTGAAAACCTGCTGTGTCCACTAGGTGGAGTTAGCACTACATTACTGATGGAGGGAGTCTGAGGAGACTGAAAAGAAACCTCGGAGGATGTTTGCTTCACAACACAGTGTGTTATCAAAGTCTTACGGAGACTTCTAATAGTACAGAAGTTTTACTGAAATGAGTATGAATACACATATTGCAGGATTCTTCCTGAAAACTATTCCTAGTATTTTACACCTTTCATAGTGAATGTCTCTCAATCTGTAACGACTCATCATGTTTATATATGTATGAGCTGATAGATGCATGAATGACCCAAATCTATGTTGGGGATCTTTTAATAAACCTGATGAATCATTGTATTAACTCACTACATGTTGTCCACTCTGCAGCTAGACTGGTAATCAGTTGTTCTGCATCAGATATTTTTCATTGACATTATATCTCAACATGTTCATTTTAATTTACAAAAGCTGGGAAACAGATTTTGGGAAACTTTTAAACTTTTACTGAGCAACCATTAAACCAAAGTTAAAATAACTGGAATACGATTTAAAATGGAACAAATGTGACTTAATTTGCTCTTGAATTTCAAGTTCAACTTTTCTCACTGAATTCTTATTAGTAGGATTAAACTTTAAGAACTTTGTTATATCATGTCAAGTACATGTCTTCATGCTAATGATCTCAACATATCTTCAGTATAAAAAGTTGAGCTACGCTTACTTTGATGAAGTGAAGCAATCAGTTTCCTTTTTTTTCTTTAATTAACATCTATTTTTAATGTACACTGAATGTTAATGTGTCGCTAATCATCATCAGTTCATTATATTAGAACTGAGAACTCCACCTTGAACAGACGTTAAGTAAATTCAAGTACATTGTGCCTTTATAACCTCTTGTTATTCTCCTCCCCCATCTTGCTTCATCCATCCCTGAACACATGCATCAACTTTTTTAACACTTGTATGGTGTGGAAAGAATCAGAAACAGTTGACATCATGTACAATGAACAATTTATTTAAGTGATGCACAGAATAATTTGAGAGTAGACAGAACTGTTAAATCTCAAGTTTAAAAAATGAGACTATATCAGGACTTAATTCATCAACAGCAGTTTGTCCGTCACTGAACTTTAAACATTAGGCACATGAACTATTTTCTAAGAGTGAAGTTGACACTTGGAGACACCACAGTGTATAAGACTGAATTTTATTGAATATGTCTCTTTTTGGTGTCGCACTTCGTAGACGGTCTCTGCACACTTGTCTCAGAGGGCAGCGTTATCTGTCCAGCTGGCAGGGTGGATCATTTTGATGAAACGTAGCTTGTTGTTTCAGTGGAGAGAAGTTTTGCTGATGAGTCATTGCTGCAGGAAGTTTGACTCCGTAAATATCTTTCCAACCAGACCGGTTCAGTCAGGCAGCTGTATCTCTGCACTGCACAGCAACACTGAACCTTTTAGTGGCACCAAATACTGGACGGTATCGGCCTCCTTTCCTCCCTGTTATAAGTTCATATGACAAAGAAAACACCAAAGATCTACTTGCAATCAGAAACAGTGAAATATACGTGGCCAGACACTCTGCACGGAAATGTATCACAGTCAACACAAATGACAGGCAAATCAACAACAGACTGTGTTGACGGAGGAAGAGAAGACACAGAGACAACCACGGAAAGTGTCCAAGGTTGAGACAATTCAAAATGGCTGACTTCCTGTTGGCTTTAGTGTTTGTCATCAAGAGGCTTGTAAAACAATCTGAACATGATACATGTGTGCACCAAATTTTGTTCATCTATTACCCCCTTTACACCTGGCATTAACATGCATATTTAGCAATCGGATCTCTCGTGACCACCTGACAGTACAGGTGTAAATACACTCGAAACACACTGAGGACGTATTGTTATCTGATCAGCCAAACCACTTCTGAAGGTGGTCAGGGACGCATCGTGACCTCATCAAACACAAGTGTGA
>JAGQAX010000019.1:38559127-38741768 GCA_019142605.1 Cephalopholis sonnerati
CCCACTTTATGCCGAAGAGATGCCACTGAGACGGATGGATGGGGACTTTTTTTTTTTTTTTTTTTTTTCATTTATTTATTTTATTTTATTTTATTTTTTATGTTTTTATTTAATTTTATTTTATTTTTATGTTTTTATTTTATTTTATTTTATTATTATTATTATTATTATTATTTTATTTATTTATTTTATTTTTATTTTTATTTTTTTTAAATTGGCATCGGTTATATCTGCTTTTGATAACCAAGCGCCCTGACCGGCTAGTTGATTAGCTTTATTGCATTATCCGCGGTAGCGAAATGAAGTAAGAACGGAACGGGAGGAATGACGCTCCTAACGGGCCTCCGGTGAGCAGAAGATTGTGATACAGAGTCTGGATGAGCTGACAGTTCTGAAGCCAGAGCTTGGATGTTTATTGGAGTGGATGGATGCACTTTTAGGAGGTGTGTGAGCCGCGCCGGCTCACCTGACGAGAGCGAGCCAGACGGGCAGGGATCAGACGGCGGGGGCGCGCTGATCTGGGGTGCGCATCCTTGCACGCGCTGCAAATGTGGAGAAAGATGCAGCTTGGGTACGTACAGACATTTTCGTTAAAATTATTGCATATAGGTGTGATATTGAACAACTCCACCTTTCTGCCGCGGCTGTCGGTCATGGAGCGAGGTGGAGGAAGGTTATGAATCGCTAGCCTCTCTGCTTGAGGCGCTGGTGGCAAATAAGGTAACTGCGGGCACAGCGAGTCGGAGTGTCCTACACTGCCGCATGTGTGGCAAGAAACTGCTTGTGAACCCCCGATGAGCATGATAAGAATCTCAGAGTCCAGAACTGACCAGTTTAAACAAATGTTTGACAGAGGGCTGCCACGATGCCTTTACTGATAGAAGATTTTTTTTTTTTTTTTTTTTTCCCATATCTGAGATTAAGATCTCCGGTCAGCGCTATAGGCATCTAACTCGGCCCTTCAGTCAGGATGAACAGAGCAGACTACGTCTCTGTAGATCCCGAAAGCTATGAGAAATTCGCCAATCGAAAGATCTCTTGCTAAGCGGGGGTCGGCAGATTTAATAATGGCTGTAATGTTATCGGATGAGGAAACTTTCTTATCACGTTCGGAGGAAGGGAGAATGAGACTGACCAAGTTGACATGTTTGCCTTGCAGGATTTTTTTTTTTTTTTTTTTTTTTTGCCTTAAGCGAGGAGAAATATTAGCTGCTAGAGGGATGTATGGCCTACCTAGCAGGGGCGCATGGACAGCGGATGCCAGTGTGTGGGAATGAGGCGCCGCTGAGGCGCTAACGGCAGGTAGAGGAAAGAGGCTGGAGTGAGGCAGCGAGGCCGAGGCATTTTCTAATGACTGGAGACGAGAGTCGATAGCTTGGACTGATCTCACCAGCGACTGCATGCTTGATAGGAGGACGTCATGTGGCAGCATGGATGGAGCAGCAAAAGCAGCGGCGGCGGCAGGAGGAGCAGCATGGAGAGCAGCGGCGGCGGCGGCAGGAGGAACAGCATGGAGAGCGGCGGCGGCAGGAGGAGCAGCATGGAGAGCAGCGGCGGCAGGAGGAACAGCATGGAGAGCGGCGGCGGCGGCGGCAGGAGGAACAGCATGGAGAGCGGCGGCGGCAGGAGGAGCAGTATGGAGAGCGGCGGCGGCAGCGGAGGCGGCGGCGGCATGAGGAGCAGCAGCAGCAGCGGCGGCAGGAATGGCTTGGGTGGAAGATGTTGAAGGCCTCGATGATGAAGTCGCTCTCCTTTTTTGCACGGGCTGCGCCGAGTGGTCCGTTTGCGGCCGCATTGGATCGCAGCAGGCGCTGCAGCTTCTTCTGCGGAGACTGGAGAAGCGGCGGCAGAATCACTGACAGCGACGAGGCTTGCCAGCCCCTGAAGCTGCGACAACTGGAGCCCGGGGGCTGGAGAAACACCATGGGCCCTCAACTGAGACAATATGATTCATACTCCGATTGAGCGAAGCAAACGCTCCTGCGCTGCGCACTGGGAGTCTGAGCTGCCTCCAGGAAAAGCTCGCCACTTGGATTTAAATCCTCTAACAGAGGATCGGAGTTCGTAATCCGACATTTTAGGCGGGCAGCGAGGAGGCAGGAAAGAGTAGCAGAGCAAACGCCATACAGGTAAGACAGCAATCTGACCAAACTTCACAGCGGAATGACAGCTGAATGACAGCAGAGAGGGAGAACACTTTTAAATTGGACAGCTAATGACTGATTGGTTAAGAGAGAGAGGGTGGCAGATTGTGATTGGATGAGAAAGATGATGAGTAGTGGAGCGTAGGGATAGTAAGAAATTGATTGAGACTTAAGGGGCATGCGCAAAAAGATAGTCTTCCTGACTGAACTTTCGCTAAGCTTCATATATATTTTTTGCATGACCGGAGCACGTTTGGCGTCAGGCTCTGTCTCGAAGTAGGTATTCATTCCCTGATAATGATCTGCTTAGACATTACAGGGAATGAATAGCAGACCCCCCGCTGGGGATCATAGAAACAGAGCCCACAGGAGGATGCTGGGGAGGTGGTGGGATTGAACTTCATAGGCAGCACAGAGCAGCAGAACAGCACAGCAGCAAAAGCAGCACAGAGCAGTAGCAGAGCAGTAGCAGAGCAGCAATGATGGAGCAGCAGTAGCGGCACCTAGCGGCAGCAGAGTTGTCGGGAATAACCAGGTAAGCAAGGGGGGGTTTAAATAGCCCGCCCTAATCGGCAGGGGAGAGCATGTGACTGATCAGCTGATCAGGATTGCGCAGCTTTGAGTTGTCTGCCTGAACTAGCTCCGCAGGCTTCGCATCATTTCAGTCAGACAACTCTGAATTAAATTCAATATTTTTATTGAGCATAATTATTGCAAATGTAGAAGAGCATCAAAAATATATATATATTTTTTGCATGACCGGAGCACGTTTGGCGTCAGGCTCTGTCTCGAAGTAGGTATTCATTCCCTGATAATGATCTGCTTAGACATTACAGGGAATGAATAGCAGACCCCCAAAACTGCAAACCCCCAACAAGCTTGATATGCAGAACCTGACGCTGAGAATGGTGGAGCATTTTTTTTTTTTTTTTAAGAAGAAAGAAAATAATTAGCAGCAACTCCTCCCCAGCAATCCACCAGATGAACAGCCTAAGAATGCAAGCATGGCAGCAAGCAGAACATTTATTGCCAAATTACAAAGCGTGAGCACACATTATTTTTTGAGCCTGTAATATTTCGTTTTTGTTGAAACGAATATATCTGACGTAAGCAGCCGAAGACCATCGGCCCAGAGACTTAAGAGAGGGCGTGGGCACAAGCAGCGCTGCAGTTGTAGCCGCCCCAATCCGGAGGGAGTGAGCCGTGTACACCTCTGGAGACAGCCCACAGTTTGAGCAGAGTTCACGCAGCCTTGCAGAAAACCAGAACCTGGTCATGGGCCTGCTGCCATCAACGACGAAAAGCGGGTCACTCGGAGCAGGTGCAGGCCGGGTTTTCAGGTAGTTCAGCATGGAGGCGACAGGACAGAAAGCAGAATTATTTTTTGCAATAACCACGGGCGTTCCTTTATTCATCCTATCGGTTTTAGAATGTTTCAAATAAATAGTGAAATGGTCAGATTCTAACTGTAAATCAGAAAAACAAAGATCATGCAGACGGTTAAAAGAAAGAGATCTGGTTGTGAATTCCCCACACCTCATGAACCCATAAAAAGCCATTAAAAGAACCGCTTCTAACATCTTGTTAATATCAGGAGTGAACAGCCCAGATCTTAATTTGGATACCATCCTGTGCACCAATGAGATAGTGAGTGGTAAGGGTTTATCATTGCCTGGAAGTTGCTCTTTTTTGAGTCCGTTGAGAAGTAGGCGAATGCAGGGATTTTTTAAAAGGCTACAGACTGAAGGATCCTGACAACGAAGGTGAAACTGAATGCCGGCTATCAAGGCTTTAATGGAGAGAGGCTGCAAATGGCGGGACTCAAAAGAGTGGACTATAAATGCGCAAACAAGAGGGATATTGACGGGCAAGGGTGGGCAAGCAAAACGAGCACAGAAGGAAGAGAAGAACCACCAAGCAGAATCATAAGCTTTTAATGTGTTTTTTGATAGACCTTTACGCATGAATTTGGCAGCAGAATTCAGCAGAGAGAACAGGGAGCCTTCACATCCTAATCTAGCACAGTTTGAGAAAACGGAGGGCAGGGCAGGCCACTTGGCTTGGCGTTTGGACACAGGGTTCTGAATTTCTGAAATTTGAAACGAGAGAGAGCGTCAGCTATACCATTATCATGACCAGGAATATAGACAGCGCGCATTATAAAATTGCCTGTCACGCATGTCCAGGTGAGGCGCCTGAGAAAACGATTAATTGCGGGCGTCTTAGAGCGCCCTTTGTTAATCACGTTGACTGTAGCTTCATTGTCGCACAAGACTACAATCTGTTTCCGAGACCATTTGCGGCCCCACAGTAAGGAAGCTACGACTATTGGGTACAGTTCGAATAAAGCAGTAGATTTGCATGCTGAAGGCAAATTGAACATTTCTTTAGGCCAAGCTTCGGAAAACCATTCCCCCTTAAAGAAACCCCCGAAACCGACGGAAGGAGCGGCATCTGTGAAAAACTCAATTGGAGCAGAAGTTTCTGATTTGTCATTGTAAAAAAAAAGAAATGCCATTCCACTCATCCAAAAAAAGAGACCAAAATCGAATATCAGACAGGCACCCTGGATCTAAGATTATTGTCTCATGAAGCTCTTTAACCGTTTTGGACAGGTCGAGCAATCGGGACACAAATGAACGCCCCTGTGGAATAATCCTCATGGCGAAATTTAAATGGCCCAACAGAGAGAGAAGATCCCTTTTTGACACGGAAGCGGCTGAGGAGAATGATTTTAAAATATCCCTAATGCGACACAATTTCTCTCTAGGGAGAGAGGCCTGCATAAGGGCGCTATCTAACATAATACCTAAAAATTCAATGCGCGTACTGGGACCGGCAGTTTTTTCTTCAGATAAAGGCACTCCGAGAGATGAGAAAACATCTTTGACGACTGTTATGCAGCGGGCTGGCGGCGATGCCGGGAAATCGACCACCAGGAAATCATCTAGAAGATGCAGAACAAAAGGCAATTTGTGGGTATTATACAATATCCAGCACAGAGCCTCTGAAAGAGTGTCGAATATGCGAGGGCTGCTTCGGCATCCGAAAGTTAATTTTACTGCAAAATATAACTTTGAGCGCCACTTAACGCCAAAAAGATGCCACTGCGAGGGATGGAGCGGCATCACTTTAAAAGCATCGGTGATGTCTGCTTTTCCTAGCCAAGCGCCTTGCCCTGCGGCTTTAATCATTTGAATTGCGTTGTCGATCGTGGCATAGAACAAGGAAAATGTAGCAAGAGGGATAAGGCTATTAATACTAGGGACTGGTCCATTATGAGGAGCGGACAGATCTATGATCAGACGTTTTTTTTCCTGAGTATTTACGTGTTGCTACACCAATGGGACTAACCCTGAACAGGCTAAAAGGAGATTTGGAAAATGGACCTATCATAAACCCTTTCTTAATCTCTTTCTCAAGAAGCTCATCGACCACCTTTGGCTCCTTAAGTGCTGATTGCAAGTTTTTACACACGTGAGTGGTCCTAGGAAGCCAACAAAGACCAGCTAAAAAACCCTGAACGAGCCCAGTTATAAGATAATTAACAAAACATCTGTTAGGATGATTTCTGAGGGCCTTAGAGAGAGCCGGAACATTCACAGGCGTGGAGGGTTGAACAGAATTTATTTCTTCGATTGTGCAGGACGCACCCTTCTTGGACACACAGATCTCGGGTGGCTGTCTGCACACCAGCTGCAAATATGCAAATATTTACAATTTCGATAAGTACAGACATTCTCATTGAAATTTATGCAGATTGGAGTATTGTTGCCAGGTAAATAAGGCACCTGAGTATTGAGCTGGAATGCAGATTTAGGACATAGAGTGGAACTGTGGCTAAACGACCCGCAGATGGAACATGACAGAGCTTGGCGGCCGGTGAAGTGCCTGCTTATCAAAGCGAGGTCTACGACTGACCAGTCTATCCGCTGGTTGAATTTTTGGATGTACATCGCTGATTTGGAAGAGAAACTCTTGTGGTAGTCATAGAAGAGAGTCCCTCCATAAGACATGGCTAAATCGGAAATAATAGCAAGATATGTGTCCAATTCTTGTCTTCGCTCAGGATACACTTCACAAATAGTGTCCCTAAAGACGCCAAAGGCTACGTTAAACTCGGCCAGAGTCAGAGATTTTGAGAGCCTAGGGTCGTTATCCCTTAGAATTACAGAGAAGTCCCCGCAGTCCACCGTCCTTTTATCTGACGTGTCGGAAGCACAAATTAAAATCTTGACCAGATTAACGTCCTGCCCTGATAAAAACAGCAAGCATAGAGTAGGCTAATCAGATCAATAATAAATAAAAGTGCCAACATAAGCAATACAAGACAACCGTGACTGAGCTGCATACCTGCGATAATCTGGTTCCTGAGCGCATCGGGAATAGCCCCGGCTGGGGGCAGGAACGGCGCACCTGTGGATGGCGCAGGGACTGCAGTTCCCAGGGTCCTCCGGGGCAAGGTGGACAGCTCGGCCGATGACGTCGAGGGTTCGTCGCTCGGAGCAAAACAGGAAGAGGGACCTGCTGAGTTTGACTCAAGCACAACGAGACGGTTATTCATGGAGATTAAAGAGGATTTAATATCGGACAGAGCAGACATCAGTTCAGCGTTTGGCTGAACGGAAGACGGAGTGGAAGCAGGTAACTTTTTCTTTTTTCGGGGCGTGTAGGTGGACTTTTGAGCACGTTTCTTGGCTGGAGTTTTCCCCTTCTTGCTTTTAGCGGCGGGGCACTCCGCCGGCTCAGACTCTTCAATCGCGCCAGGAACGTGATCTATGAGGAACTCAAACAGCTCTTCGTGACTGAGGCCGGGTGGAGCAGAGATGCCGTTGGCATAGAGGACCTCGAGGATCTTGACCATAGGCCAGTCGCTCAGTTGCCTTTGAACCAGGCGAGAGCTGCGGCGAGGGTGAGCCGCGGAAAGGGCTTCCTGGTCCCTAGATGGAGAGGGCGCATTGATGTCGGTGCCTGGAATTTCCAGCTGTCCTTCCAACAATCCGCCTTCGCTTCCTGACTCGTCAGAGAAGTCGGAGGACATGATGGCCAGGATCAGAGGCCCCAGTAAAGATATGAACACGATCTTCATAGGCAGCACAGAGCAGCAGAACAGCACAGCAGCAAAAGCAGCACAGAGCAGTAGCAGAGCAGTAGCAGAGCAGCAATGATAGAGCAGCAGTAGCGGCACCTAGCGGCAGCAGAGTTGTCGGGAATAACCAGGTAAGCAAGGGGGGGTTTAAATAGCCCGCCCTAATCGGCAGGGGAGAGCATGTGACTGATCAGCTGATCAGGATTGCGCAGCTTTGAGTTGTCTGCCTGAACTAGCTCCGCAGGCTTCGCATCATCACAGGCAGTAGATGATGAGGATGACGTGGACTTTGATGACTGGACCCCTGTTGTGAGTGGAAGAGGGCGAGGTAAAGCAAACGGGAGGCAGGACTCCAACAGGGTATTCAGAGCAAACTGGTATGCTTTAATCTCCTCACCTCACCGCCCTGAATACCCTGTTGGAGTTTTTCCAGATCCTCACCAAGAGGAATACCTGTTAGAGTAACCTTGTTCTCACCCAGCACTCGCCTTTCACTCACTACCTTTGTACATACATCTTCAACAAGTAACGCTTCATTTTTCTGTTCGTGATTTCTACACATTTCTATGTCACCTACCTTCTTCCTCAGCTCCCTAGACAGCGCTACAGGGCTTAGACTCACCTGCTCATCTTCCTTCCTGAATTTAAGCATCATCTTAAACTCCTCCCTGTCCATCGTCCTGCGAACAACCCAGTTTCCTTCATCAGAGCTACTCTCCTCTAACTCTCTTTTATTTCCCTGGTTAGGATCCTCCTGGGAGCCTCCTGTTAGAGGTGTTTCACGCACGTCCAGCTGGTCTGGGAACACCTTGTTCCTGAGTGAAGGCAAAATGGAGCATGAGATGAACAGGCTGGTCCATCGGCGTCCCAACCCTCAGCTATGGTCATGAGCTCTGGGTAGTGACTGAAAGAATGAGGTCACAGATACAAGCGTCTGAAATGAGTTTCCTCTGTAGGGTGTCTGGGCTCAGCCTTAGAGAGAGGGGGAGGAGTCAGACATCTGGAGGGAGCTCGGAGTGGAGCCGCTGCTCCTTCATGTTGAAAAGGCGATGAGGCTTGAGGCAGATGGCAAACCAGAGTCACTGGGGATAGGACCCAATGATTATTCCTCAGTGGAATTAAAGGAGTTTAACAGCAAATGGACAGGATTTGATCATGGAAATACTGCTGTGGCAGATGGGGTGAAAACACACATGTTGGGACACACGTTTGTCAAGGTGCATAGCTCAAATAATATCAGTGAAGAGGGAGGGAAATCACAATAACTGAAAATGAGACACTGCTGCAGTTGAACGAAGACACTAATGATCTATGAAATGTACCATTTACAACGGCTGAACTGAATCTGGCTCTCAGGAAAACTGAGACGTCAGCACCAGGACAAGATCAGATATGTTACAGTATGATAAATCAACATCTTATTGGAGTTCTATAACAAAGTGTGGGAGATGGGAAAATGACCACAGATATGGAAAGAAGCGGTGGTTGTGCCACAACCTAAACCAGGAAGAGACCGTGCAAACCCAGGAAATCGTAGGCCTATTGCCCTAACATCAAATATTTGTAAAGTAATGGAGAGGATGATAAATGAAAGATTAACATATTTATAGAAAGCAAAGGGTATGTAGCAAGATATCAGAGTGGATCCAGGAAAGGGAGAAATACCATGGACCCAGCTTTATGTCTGGAACGTGAAATAAGGAAAGCACAGATGAACAGGGAAAGTGTTGTGCCTGTTTTTTTTTATATAGAAAAAGCGTATGATACGATGTTGAGAGAGGGATTATTAATTAAACGGAGTAAATTGGGGGTCACTGGCCTGATGTATAGGTGGATCGAAGGACTTTTTATTTTCAAGGGCAATCCAAGTAAGGATAGGTAAGAGTTTGTCAAGAAATTTTGTTGTAGAAAATGGAACACCTCAAGGCAGTATAGTAAGTCCTTTGTTATTTTCTATCATGATAAATGATGTTGTTTTGAGTTTGGAGAAGGGCATTGGCTTTGGGGCGGCAGTAGCTCAGTCCATAGAGATTTGGCTTGGAAACCAGAGGGTCACTAGTTCAAGTCCCTGACCGGACCAAAAATATGGAGCATGGACTGGTAGCTGGAGAGGTGCCAGTTCACCTCCTGGGCACTGCGGAGGTGCAGCCTCCTCACGCTGACATCTCTCCATTTGATGCATGTAAAAGGCCCTGTTTGTGTTTGTGTGTGTAAATGTAAAAAACATAGCAAAAATTTGGAATTTCCCCTCACGGGACTATTAAGGGTATATAAAGAACATAAAATAACAAATTCTTATGATGATTTGGAAGAGAGGTGAGAATGTGGAATTTATTGAAGAGTACACGAGGCTACGGTTAAAATAGGAGAACGTCATTTAAGTGGGGGTTTAAATTCTCAGTAGAGAAAACAATGACAATGTTGTTTACAAGAAAAAGAGTTGGCAGTAACATAAACCTGAGATTATATCATCAAGAACTGGAGAGAGTGAAACCATTTAACTTCTAGGATTGTGGCTAGATGAGAAAATAACATGGACGGTGCATATTCACAACGTTATTGACAAGTGTAAGAAAGATTTTAATGTTCTGAGAGTTATGAATGGGAGTCAGACAGAACAGGTCTAATGAGATCTGTATTAGTTCATGGGACTATCACATTTGGATCTGCAGCACATACATCTTTAAAAACGCTGGACAATATTCAATATCAGGCTTTAAGACTGTGCACAGGTGCAGTTAGAACAACCCTGACATCTGCTTTGCAAGTAGAAATGGGAGAAATGGCATCAGAGCTAATGAGAGCACAGCTAGCTTGAAGTTACTGCGTTAACTTCAAAGGGCATAATACAGATCATCCAACAGGAGGCACACTGAAGCCCTGGTGGGAAAAGGAGAGGAGAGAAACAAAAAGCTTTGGGTGGACAACAGAGGAAAAAGCAAAAGAACTCAACATAACAGCAACAACCATCGGTCCAACAGCTCCACTCTCCGTCATACAGCCTTGGATGCTTCCTGAACCCAGCGTGGACCTCACTGCTAAGACAAGGGATTCATTTTGCACCCACAGTTGATAAAAGATTGAATCGGAAGTAGCTATTATGATTACATTCAAATATATACAGACGCATGGAAAAGTTCAAATCACAGAGTGGTCAAAAGATGTCATCACAGTGTTTCCAAATTAATTCCAAAAATTACTTCTGACATGAACACACACAAACACACACAGTGACGGCAGATAAAACACCTGAATTCATTTGACTGTGCTTGTCAACGTGTATGCAGGGCGCAGACAAAGACGTTTACTGGTGTTTATTTAGCATTTATGAGTCGTAATGCACTGTTGTATGTAAAATCGTTATGCTTCACCCAGGGTGGTAGGGTCAGATCTCGACACTGTCTGGGCCTAAGGTCGGATTTTCTCTTTTGCCCCCCCCCCCGGCACGAATCTCAATCAAACTCCGCCTATGATACCGCCTCATGTAGGACTGAGTGGAAATGAAACAGCTGACAGGTGTGCAAAAGAAGCAACAAGAAACACTGACACACAGCTCCCATACAAGAGCAGAGGAAAGCACAAGTGAAAAGAAAGGAGGCAAAAACAACGAGAAGAAGAAAGAACCGACCTTGTGACCGACAGGAAACCATAAACATGTTGTACTTTACTGTCCAAAGCATGATGCTGAGAGATGATAAATGTTATGATGCTGTGGTGCAGTATGTGAGGAGACAGAATCTGATGAAGAGAATATAACTGTTTTATTTATTTATTTTCCTTTAGAATTTTTTTAAGTTATCAGAATTAGTACGTTGAAGTTAGACTCACTCACACTCCACACCAGTAGGTTGCGCTAATGCAACACGTGGATGCCAGCCGCCATTAAACGCCAAGAAGAAGAAGAAGAAAAAGAAGAAGAAGGAAATATTACTGTTTACGTCATTAGCGCGCGACCAGATTATCTCGACAGGAAGAAGGAGACATGGCAGCAAGGTTACTGCTCCGCTCGGCTTTCAGAGCCGCTACCACCCTCCGGGCGGCCCCGGTACCCGCCGTGACCCGCGGCATGGCGGCTGGAGGTGAGGACCGAACCGAAACCGAGTCACGGAGCGTCACACACACCGAGGACGTGACACTTAATTCCGCCGCTCGCACGCTCACTGACCGGTTAGCATTAGCAACGTTAGCATTGCCGCTCCGCTAAGTGCGAGAGGTCAAACGTCATTTTCAGTCATTTAATGAATTAAAGTCAGTGAGTGCTGCTCATTAACTGAGCTCAGCTGTAGCTCTGCTTGTGTTTATATTTTATACACCAAATAAAATCATATATTTATTAACTTCAGCGGTAATTATGGCTAAAACACAGGACGTTAGCCTGTTAGCTCCTCACAGTCAATCAGCCTTCAGATGAACCTGCTCAGGTCAGAGGTCTCACACAGTGTTGGCCAAGTTTACTCTCTAAATGTTACTCTCATTTAAAAGTAATGCGTTACTTTACTATATTACTCTCCGTGTAGCCTAATAAGGTAATGAAATTAATCATAATGACGTCAGAGGACCTGATGTAGATGTTTATTACAGGTCAGGTCTGACACGGTCACGTGTTCACTCAGTGAATTAATATCAGCTGATTACATTAATAACTGTGATGATGATATAGAGCATTAATTAAATGATTGAATGTCCTTGGACACAGGGAGGGTCATGGTCTGATTATTATGGGATATGGATCAATATCTGTGGGCCGGTGATACGAAACACAGTAAACACATCAAACAGAGAGGTGTGAAGGTCAGTTACTGTGTTGAGCTCAAATTAAGACTCTTTTAGTTCTTTACAGACGTTTAAAACTAACTGAACTCAGTCCTCTGAAAGTGGAGCGACACAAAAAGGACGTCTCCACCAAACCCTTTCAGTAAAGTCTCTTTGGAACCAGCAGTGACCCTTCAGACATGGTACCTAGACCCTGGGTCTGTTCAGACAGTCCTCTTAAATGTGGGCGGGGTTGTTGTCACTCACTGCTCCGTCCAGCACTGGCTGTATTTCCTCATCAGCGGTGACACAGATGGAAGTCTGCACCTGGTTTATGGTCCACAGAACGAGGCTGCACGCCCACATTTTCAGAACAAAATCCAACAGGCTGCAGTGAGAGTCTCTCTCCATGGGATATTTCAAAATAGCAGCTTTGTGCATTTAGTCCTTCTCAGGCAAGCTCAGGGGTTTAGTGTTGCTGTAGCCCACAGGAAGTGAGGATTAGAATATATGACCTTCACATAATCCGCTCCAAATCAATCTAGATTTTTAAAGTCAGCACTAAAAGTGTCTGTCATATAAAAACTAAAGTGATGCTCAAAGTTGTCACAGGTAAATTTAAGGTGTGCTGATGGATTCACGTCATCAACTCATGCATTGAGTAACATTACAAGTTAACGTTCCACCTTAAAAGTTGCCGGCAGTCGGCCCAGTGAATGAAGTGATTTTTGTCTCTTTCATTTTATAGTTGTAGTTTACTGATGTATGAACAGAGGTTACATCAAACCAGAGTGAGCGTCCTCTACTGACCAATCAGACTGCAGTGTTCACAGCTCCACCTTTTAGTACCAGATCTGTGTGCTAGGTACCCCAACAGAGGAGGGACCAAACATGGGGACGCTAAGGAACGCTGCTGTTGGTACCATCCACAACTTTTCACTGTGGGAACACAAGCTATGAACTGAACTGCTCGGAGGAAAGGAAGTAAAGAGGCTGAGTAAGGGAAGGAAGGAAGGAGGCTCAGTGAGGACTCTCTCTCGCTCCTTTAATTAATCAGACGTGTTTGTAACTTGTCCTTCGGCAGGAATTCCCACTGATGAGGAACAAGCCACCGGCCTGGAGAAGGTCATCATGAAGGCCATGAAGGAGGGAGCGGTAAGGTCGATTACCTGCGGTCTGTAATCAGAGACGTAAACAAGTTGCCGTCAGTGCGTGGTTGCAGTCAGGGGGCGTGACGAGGGCGGAGTCAGCCTGTAAATGCTGGGAAGGTTTTCAAACCGTCACATTCAGCGTAGATACGATTCATTAAACTCACCGTGACATCAGAACCATTCAGACATGAACCCTGTGATGATGTCATGTTTTACTCGATTCCACGCACGCTAACGTCACTCAGCACTGTTAGCCTTTTTTACGATGTGCTATAACGTTATCACGCAGAATTCACTACCTCATTTTTTCTCTCGTAAAATTTACGACTTTAATCTGAGAGGACATTTTTTTTGTTGTAAATATTCGACTTAACTTTAACTTAATCTGAGAGAATATCATTTTTTTCCTGTAAATTTACAACTCTTATCTCAGAGAATATCTTGTTTTTCTCTTTTAAATATTTGACTTTAATCTGACAGAATATCAGTTTCTTCTCTCGTAAATATTCAGCGTTAATCTGAGAGAATATCATTTCCCTTGTAAATTTCTGACTCTAATCTCAAAGAATATCTTTTATTTTCTCGTAAATATTCGACTTTAATCTCATAATATGTGTGTAAAAATATCTAGGAGTTTTCCCGTGTCAAACCCACCAGACTCCATCTAAATAAACAGTCATTTTAGTGTGTACAGAGGCAGCATGTTGTCACATCTAACTGGGTGAGTTAAGGGTTAATTTCAACCAAACCAGAGCTGGTGATTGTTGGAACAGTGGAGAGATGAACCAAGATGGTTTCTGTGAGTTTGATTTAGTTTCTGTTGGCTTTGAATGAAGTGTGTTTAATGATGATAGAATGAGTGTTTATTTAAATGGAGTCTGGTGGGTTTGGTGATGGTGATTTCAGGGCTGTTTCTGGTTAAACAAAAATGATCTTACTCTTTAACACAAAGCTCTATCTCTGTAGGGATCCTTTCATCATGCTGTCACACACTTAGAATAACAATCTGAGCCTGTCAGTGACAAACACAAACACTGTCAGTGGATGCACAGTCCTCCATGTTACAGCAGTGTCTGTGTTGAGCTCTTCATCTTTTTACTGTAGAGTGAGGAGGTGAGGAATGTCCACAGACAGGGTGTCACAGTGTGTCCAGACGTGGACTGTAGTGTTGAGGTGCAGATGATGCTCCATGGTCGTGTCTCTGAGCTGACTGAATCCTCTCGCCTCCTGCAGGATCCCTACAACATGATGAAACCAAAGGAGTACGCCGGCTCCAAGGCTGATCCTCACCTCGTCCCCTCCATCACCAACAAGAGGATTGTGGGATGTGTCTGTAAGTAGATATCTCCACAGGGAGCAGGTCCTCGTCTATAGAGGTCACCATGTTGCCCCGCCATGTTTCTACAGTAGCCCAGAGGGGACAAACCAAACACTGACTGTAGACAGAGACATTCATGTGTTCACGTCAGATACCGTAGTCAGCTGACCCTCTGACGAACAAACAATGTTGGAGAAACACCAAGTTTGTGAACATGAAACGATGAAACTTCTTTATTCAGTGTTTTACCGCTTTAAATCAGCTGTGGTCTCATTTACAAACACTGCGTACGCACAGAACGAGACCTGAACGAGGTGCACGCCGCTTCACACGCACATGTTTTGATCTGTAAACACTGACCTGATGGGACAAACTCTGACCCATGCTGATGAAGGTTCTGGAGACAGTGAGGTGGAGCCTGACTGTAGGGACTGCTGAGTATTTTTGGCTTGTGTCCGTGCGCACATCTTCAGTTTGGATCCTACGCACCGTTTTATGAACATGTCTTCAATTTAGTTTTAGTCTATGAAAATTCACATTTTAGTCGACAAAAATTCAAAAACGTCTCAGTAGATGAAAAGTCAAAATGTTTCAGTGGACAACAATTCAAAGTGTTACTGTCAAGAACTCATGACGTGTTCATCTAGCTGTAGTCATTGTGTTTTAATCCAGAGCACGGCGGTTCTTGGCTTTCAGTGTTCGACAGTCCACCAGACATTTTTGTCTCGTCTCGTCTCGTCAGCAAAATGAAACATAGATTTTGTCTTCAGTTTTTATTGTCAGGATCTGTTTTTAGCTCGTCATCGTCTCGTCTTCGTCACTGGAAAAAGGAAATTCAGAGTGTTGTAAACGAGAGCCCTGGTGTGTGTGTTTCTGAGAGGAGGAGACCTCTGTGGATCATTCAGCTCCTGAACCATGAACACTGGAGGAGTTCTAACCAGGAGCAGTTTCAGCTGGCTGTAATCTGTAATCTGTAATCCTCACTGACAGACAACACTGAATCCTCCTGATCTGACGCACTGGACCTTTAACTGAAGAGTTATTCACACCTAGTTTTAGTTCACCGTAACACCTTCGATCCAGCCCCGTCAGATAATAGATATAAACGTCTCAGTCTGAGGGACCAGAACACGAGTCTCATTTTCAGTTGATTAAATTCAACACTGGAGCTTTAAGAGAAGATTAAAATAAAAACTTGATGTGTTCTTACAAAACTAAAATAAAAATCCACAGGAAATATCTTTAGTTTGGTCAGGTTAGTCATCAGGACAGCACGAGGAGGCGCTGCTGCGTAACGTTATGGACAGAATAAATCCTCCTCACGTTGTTCGTAGAGGATCATGACGCTACATCAGGTGTGACGCAAAGCCAGGTGAGAATCTTCATCTTAAATATCATCGCATCTCACAACCTGAACAACGCAGAGAGTTTGAATCACTCGTGGAGCGTTTAATCTTTGGGATCAAAATGTTTTGTGTTTAATTTTGTAAATTCTGGTTGTTCACATTTTAGGAACATGAGGCATTTGAAGATATCACAGGAAATGACATCACAATAGGTGTAGGCACCGGCAGAGCGTTTGTGTTGCAGAGTGGAAGGGTCAAAGGGCAGCTGAGGACATGTGACGTTTGTGAAACACCCAGTGTCAGTGTCACGTTTCTTCTGTTCCTCACCTGCTCCTTGTTTCCTGTGCGCAGGTGAGGAGGACAACACGGCCGTGGTTTGGTTCTGGCTCCATGAGGGCGAGGCCCAGCGCTGCCCGTCCTGTGGCTCCCACTACAAACTGGTGGCCCATGAGCTCCCCCACTAACTCCTAGATGGTCTGTATCCTTCACCACGTCAGACCCTCCTCACTCCGCAGGAAACTCCGCTCTGTCTACTTCCTGGAGCGCCAAGTGCTCGTCTGACTCGTTCTGCCTCAGTACTTGATCAACCTGATGACCTCAGCAGTCTCTGCTTTACATGTTACACAGGGATCACGTGTGTTACGGGACACAAGTTATTTAGAAGCAGTTTACATTGACACCTGTACTGTACCATGGTCCACCTGGCTCCACTCAACTCCTTTGATTCCAACAATAAAGTACCTACACTTCATACCTGTGTCTGCTGTAGGCGTGCTTCATTCAGGGCTGATCCTCCACTCACAGTGACCAGCTCATGTGTTCACTCACACTCATGTGTTCATTCAGACACGTGTTGCGGCCACCAGAGGGCGCTGGTTACAAATATAACCTGTGTTCAATGTCTCAGAGCTGCAACCATTGATCCAATAAGCAGTCCAATTAATGGGTCCCCAAGGGTCATGGAAAACCTGGAAAAGTCATGGAATATTATAATCTTTTTTTCCAGGTCTGGAAAAGTCATAGAAATAGTAAAAACCCTTTAAAAGTTTTGGAACAGTCATGGAACTGTTTTGTGTGTATAAAATTTCCCCTTAATAATCTCACATGTAACAACAGACAGGGTTGATTGATTGATTGATTGATTGAACAGACAGGGTTCCCAAGGTCCCCATAGAATACGTCATACAATATTATAATCACATATATAACATATCACATTTCCCAGGCCTGGGAAAGTCATGGAAATAGTAAAATCCTCTAAAACTTTTGGGAAAGTGGTGAACTTTCACATCTTTCTACATAGTATGACATACATGGAAAAAAACCTGGAAAAGTCATGGAATTTCATAATCACATTTTCCAAGCCTTGAAGTCTTGGATATAGTAACAGTCTTAAAAGTTTTGGAAAAGTCATGGAAACTTTTTCTGAGTAATGAAATTTTCTTGTAAATAATCTCACACGTAATACAGCATTCAGGGGTCCCAAGGGTCATGGAAAACCTGGAAGTCTTAGAATATAATAATCACATTTTCCCAGCCTGGAAAAGTCATGGATTTTTGTTGTGTTTAATGAGGTTGTTAGAGAAACCTTCAGTGGTTTCATGTTATACAACAAATTGGCACATTTATTTTCTGGGGCTCTAATGTGCGTTGATTTCTGACGTGTTTACATCACGTACGTTTTATTTTCTCCGCACGTCCTGTCTCCCTTCACGGATGAAAAACAATGTGACGGTCTAACTGAACATTTAAAGTTTCCACACCTGTACCCCACTACTACCTTAAAATCACACCCAGCCCTGTGGTTGTCTCCTTTGGTCTGAATCAGGGACTCATGTTGTTCCAAAGTTGTATAATTGCCTAGAGTTGGTTGGTGTTCTCACGGCAGCATTTACAAGCGGACCAGATCAAATGCCTTGTGTGAGAAAGCTGCTCTTGATTGGTCAGAATTTCCATGTGGGAAAAATCCAGGAAGTAAAGCAAACGTTGAAGAAGAGTACACTGTCAAGATAAATGTGACACTTTCTAATGTCACAATGGAGGGACAACTACGCAGGTTGATTTTAGCGCTGCTCATCGTGGACTATATTGCTGTCATTGTTCATTTGAGTCAAAGCATACAGTTTGAAAACGAGGCGCGGCTCCAACTAGAAAACAATGTTTTGATGCATTGGATGTGCTGAATGTGCATATTAAGGCAGTACAGGAGGAGGCGCACATTAATAATCCTCCAGGACTGTAACATGCTCATGTTTAACCCAAACAATGTGTCATGTGACTGCAGTTGCTTCAGATCCAGGTCGGAACACGTTCTCACCACAAACCAACCGCACCAGAGTTCCTTTGGAACCGGACCCAGACCACCTCTTCAAGAAGGTCTCAGTCCGGTTGTTTTGGTGTGTTCACACCTGCACAAACGAACCACACTGAGGGGTCAAACCAACCTGAGTTAGACTGAACCGAACCAAACAGGGCAGCTGTGAACGCAGCCTCAGAAGCTGTTGAGATATTTCAGTCTGGACCAAAGTGCTGGCCCGGCCACACTGATGGCTAAAAAACGTTCAGCTGAAGTTCTGAATGCGACTGACTGCTGTGGGAGAGATCAGTCACAGACGGACAGATTTCATGTGACGCTGTCAGTAACATGGACCAACACTGTGTTGATCTCTGTGACCTTTACAGTCAGGCTGCAGCAGCAGCTCACCGTCCAGTGTCAACACCTTGGAACACACAGCTGACACGAGTAACACACCCAGGGACCTTTTCACCAGCGCTCTCTGATGTGTGCTCAGTTTAAACGGACACGATTCATAAAGCATCAGAAATAATGATGATAATCTCTGAAGCTCTTGTTTAAAGACGTACATTTGCTCTGACCGTCCACCCACACAATGACCCAAAAATAATTTGTATAAATACTTCTTTTTATTTCCTCTGGATTTTCAGGCATGCAGGACACGCAGTGAGTCGGATCTGAACAGTGAGACAGGATAATTACACCTTGTCAGTAAATGTTGACCCCGTGGCTTCAAGTTTGTTTTCTACTCTTGAAATAACTCGGAAGATTCAAAGTGCTCCCGTCTCAGCTTTGAGCAAGAAGCTGACTCTGAGTGAGAAACTCAGACAGGAAGAGGAGCAGCGTGTCAACATATCGTATGATAACGGACAAACTAACGCCATGGTCACGTAGGTTAGGTTTAAGAAAAGAAACATGGTCAGCCGTCATCATGTTACGTACTTAACGTAAAGTTACGTAGGTAAGGTTTAGGAAAGTAAAGCTACGTAGGTTAAATTTGTGAAAATAAACATGAAGTAACTGAATGTTGATTGGGCATCATCACGTTGCATACGTGATGATGCCCAATCAACATTAAGTTACCTCACTTAGGTTTAGGTAAGTAAACCTATGTAGGTTAGATTTATGGAAAAAAACATAGATGGGCATCATCACCTTACATACATAACGTAAATGTATTTACATAACGTAATGTTGCGCAGATAAGGTTTAGAAAAAAAATAAACATGGTAGGGCATCATCACATTATATACTTAATGTAAATTTATATACGTAATGTAAAATTGCGTGGATAACGTTTATGAAAATAAACATGGTTGTGCGTCATCATGTTATGTACTTATTGTAAAGTTACATCGGTTAGGTTTAGGAAAGTAAAGCTATGCAGGTCTGGGATTCGGAAAATAAACACGGTTGAGCATCATTATATTACGTACATAACGTAAATTTATGTATTTAATGTAAAGTTACGTAGGTAAGGTTTACAAAAATAAACATGGTTGGGCGTCATCATGCTACGTGCTTAACGCAAAGTTATGCTAGCAGCTAGGTTTAGGAGGTGAATTCATGTAGCTAGTTTAGAACCAATGAACATGTTTGGGCGTCATCACGTTAAGTATTTAATACAAATATATGTTCTTAATGTAAAGCTGCTTAGGTCCGGTTTAAGCAAGTATTGTGATGTAGGTCAGGGTTAGGAAAATAAACATGGTTGGGCGTCATGACGTTACATAACATAAAGTGAGGTAGCTAACATTACAGAAGTGTGGCAGCACTTGAAGCGAGTCTTTGTTTCTTTCTCTCCTCTGCAGCGTCTCATTAGTGACGCTTGACTTCACACAGCCTCCTTCAGTCGATGTGATGATGTGCAGCTCACCTCCTCACCTCGCTGTGTCTGCCTCCTCCTCCTCCTCCTCCTCCTCTTCCTCTGTAGCAGCAGTCTGATCTCAGCTGTCAGTCAGACGCTCTCCCTGCAGCTGGCTGTGCTTCATCTGTGACAACCAAGTGCACCACATGGGAACAACACAGCTGGAGTTCCGGTGATCAACATCGTGTGGGCGTTCTGCCCGTTGCTTCAGCTCTCACCTGGTCACCAGCTGTGATATCAGCCAAGTGCAGGAGAACCTTCAGGATGACTTCTGGAGCCTTTCTGTGGACGTCCTCAAACACCAGGACCTCTGAAAACACTCATTTCAGACTAGTCCTGTCCAAGTCGTACGAGGACAACTCAAAAAAACATCTGGTGCAAACCAGTACTCTCTGAAACAGTCACTTCATTATGTCATGAATTCATTCTGGTCCCAGTCTGTAGTGTCTGCAGCATCTCAAGGAACTCTGTACTGAGACCACAGCCGTGCTGGCAGCGCTGGTTCTTTAGCCTTTACACCAGTTTTGAGTAAAAATGCGTCACCAGCAGAGGGCGCTGCGCAATGGTAAGAAAAAAGTAGCAACAAGATGGCGGATCACACAGACCCTTTAAGGGCGTCATGTTGTCACCTGGAGGTGAGGCTGCCTCTCCCCCACAGGGCTGTAGGCTACATAGGAGTCTTCAAATGTGGTCTTGTTGTGTTATTGGGAGCCAGAATAGAAGGAGTCATGGCTCAAAACCAGCCGCCACTGCCCGTCAACAAAAACAAAGACAACTATGGTTAAATGTGATCAGACCAAAGGACTGGACGGAGGCCATCATCAAAAATGCTCACATGTGCAGCGCACACTTCATATCAGGTTAGGGACAAAGTATTTCCTGTTGTAGGGATGAAGAACGTTATGTGTATTAAGGGTTATCATGTCCACCTCATCAGAAACTGGGTACATACGGGTCGGCCAGTCTGGTCCCGTTGGTCAGTGTTTACTTCTTCCAGTAACACTGGCGGTCCCGGAGAGTGAGTGACCTGACATGGTGCGTTGGTAAATTCAGTCTGACGCTCTACACTAAAATGAGAGCCCTGTTGGTGGAAGAAACGGAGCCTTATATTTCTACATGAATGAACCAACGCTTAAGTTAATCACACATTCACTCCGCTCGGCGCTCTGCTGCTCCGTCTCCACAGACAGAGTGTCCAGAGTGTCCAGAGTGCGCTCTGCCACTCTGAGAGTGCGCTGCTCTGGATAACCCAACGCTACATTCAGACAGCGCTCCCAATTTATCAACGCTCCAGTTTGTGTCAGAGTGCGCTCCTGAACGCACCACTCACATCATCTTCCTCCATTGTCTAAAACAAGACAACACAACTTGTTAGCTAGCGCTAGCTAATGTCTGTGGAGAGCTGTTTTGCCTCCAGCTAAGCCCCGCCCACCAAAAACGTCTCACTGTTCCCTGACAGTTCAAGGGTCTTCTGATTCCCTGCAAGCTTCTGTTTTTGTCATTACTTGTGTTTGTTTTCATCCAAAAAGAAGCAACTATTAACCCTTTAAAAACAGGCGTCCCACAGACGCAGCAGGAGATGGTTGTTCGGATTATTCTGTTTAAATCAATCTAAAATAAACAGCGTTCATTCTTTCAGCAGTAGAGAGCTAAGGCTTCTGTCCTCTCCGTCAACACGTCTTGACTTTACATCACCTTACCTTACATAAATGATCATCAGGCCCATACAGAGCCTGTGCCTGCAGATTTTAGGACTCTAAGTGTTGTCACTGTCCCCTTCACCTCCTCCTGCATGTGTGTGACAGTCGTTGTCGTGTGTTGTATTCATTAAAATCAAAGTTTGTGGTGTCGTGAGAAGAAATGTCAAAAAATCAGATTAACTGTTTCCCAGGAATTTCCCCAAAATGGCCGAAGGATCCTGTCTGTACATATCAGTCTGCTCTAACACAGTTTTTTTTCTTCGCGTTTTTGGACGGATGAAAACAGGCGCTTCACGCTCTCTGAGGAATGCTAACGGTTCTCTGAACCTGCACAGAGTGATTCACCTTCTGGTTCAGACTGTGCTCTGTCAGAGAGCAGACCATGAAGGGTTAATGATGCTGACTGTTGCCGTAGTGATGTGAGCTCATTCTCATGTGTCACTTTTACTTTTGTCTCCTTCTTCTTCTTCTCCAGTCCTCCCTCCCTCCCTCCCTCCGAGAGGTACATGGATGGTTATGAGCAGAAGAAGAAGAAGAAGAAGAAGAAGAAGAAGAAGAAGAGGAGGAGCTGTAATTAAGTAATTAAACATAACGTGTGCTTTCACAAACCAACGATAAGACACTGACACATCAGCGGACGCACACACACTCCTGGACTCAGGAAGTGTGGGGGCGACACGGGTAATTGAGCATCACTGTCCTTTACGGTCGCCATGGAAATGCTATCTCAGCAGGCATTATGGTGTTCCAGCAGCTGATTGCATGGTCACAGGAAGTCATTAGAGACGCTACGGTGAAGAACTTGATGTCAGCGCCGGCCAGAAAGAGAAATCAGCCAATTTAGCAACACTTTGAGTCAAAGCCTCCGCGTCCTGCGAGTATTTATACTCGTAACTACGCAAAGAATACCACGACTTCATTAAGCCTGTCTGTACTCGGATCCTTTACTCAAGGAGAAGTACAATGTAAACACACTTTTAAAACACCCTCAATTTAAACATTCACTAGAGTAAAAGTACTCGAGTATTCTCAGCTTCATGTAGTTAAAGTATCAGCAGTAAAAGTACTCGAGTATTCTCAGCTTCAAGTAGTTAAAGTATCAGCAGTAGCATTAAGTTCGCTGATAGTTATTTGTAAAGAGCAAGCTAGTCAGTTAACCGGCCAGAGTAGCCCTGGAGTCTGGATTACTGCCCAGCACTACGTTACTTTACGACCTGTTTACACATTAGCAATAAAAACCAATTAATAGACGTATAAAGTTAGATACAGACGCTTTAAAGACGCAGTAAAAGTATTCTCAGCTTCATGTATTGAAAGTACCAGCAGCCATCTTCATCTTAACAGAGGATAAAACAGCTGACGGACTCCATCCCTCAGAGCTGACTTCACCTTGTTCGAGTCAGTCATCAGTGTGAGAAACAACTCGTCCCTGAGGAGCTTCTCGGCACCATGTTACACCCACTTTAAGCTCCTGTCAGAGGTTCAAACGTTCATCACAGATTCACAGAGGCCTTGGCAGGCCGAGGTTATAAAAGACAAACCATAAACAACATTTCCTTTCATCTCTGCACATGCTCACTGGCTCTGGAGACCTTGTGTTGGGCTGCAACAAATCAGAGACGCTCTCAATCCTGCATTACTCTTCGTAGGGGAATGTATGAACAGTTTATGAGAACAGCCTGAATAAGAACACCCTCAGATTCAGCGTGAACCTTACCTCCCAGTTTGTCTTTAAAAGATGTTGTTGTTGGGGTCAAGAGAAAGGGGCCATGAACTGGTGCCAACAGCTCATTATTCTGAATCCCCAAGTATTCGAAAAACGTTGCATTGGACCAAAAGCCCTTTTGTCCATTAACCCTCATCCTAAAAACTTTTCTCTGAAGGCCTGTTCCTCTGAAAACACACACTCTCCCTGCAGCTAGAAAGACTGATGGCCTGCAGTCAGTCAGTCAGCTTAATGTTTCACACCGTCTTCCCTCGGTTGATTCTGAGTTTGTGTACGACGTCTGGTAACTGACCAACCACACCACTCTGCTTCTCCAAACATCAGACCTCTGAACTGACAAACAGTCATCCATGTGCATCCATGAAGAAACATGAGCAGGATGACTGAGCTCTCTCTACCAACATGATATCACTGCTGCATGGAACGCTACCTAACGCCGTCCAGGGAGGAAGGACTGTTGATTAAATATGCGATTCAGACCAAAGGAGACAACCACAGGGCTGACAGCAGCCTGAGTCCTCCATCTGGACAGCGCACCATCAGTTTACTGATGTAACTGAAACATGAAACATGTTTTTGGTGTGAGACACCTGAAGCTGCGTGTTGTCTGATGTTCAACAGGAGCAGAGAGCCAGGATGAAACATTCAGGAGCTGAAACTCAAAGGTGTCACACAAACTAAATCTCTTACCAGCTCAGGTCCTTGACTGGCTTTGCCCTCGTCTCCCATCAGCCTTTACTCTCGTCTCTCTCTCGTCTCCTTAATGGAGCGTGAGTTATCGTGCCTCGAGGCTGCTACAGCTGACACTGAGTTAGAGTCTGGAGATCGAGCCATCGAGCAATTGAGCCGGACCAGTCAGAGTTTGTTCTGGAGTCTCTTCTGGGTCAAAGCGCCGCAGAGCTCCAGGGCCTTCATGCGGAGAGATTTTGATGTATGTTGGACAGCCAGTCTGCCCTTCTCTCACCCTGCTGTCACCCTGACTGCTGCAGAGGGATAACTTCGCTCTCTGTGGATTTATCACTGGCCAAACGGGTTTTCATAGGTTTCATTTTTACACATACAGCTCAGGAGCATGTGGTTTAATGTCACATGATGCAGGAGCACCACATCTTCAGGTACTCCTAAGTGTGAGAGGACGTGTAAAATAAATGCGAGTTGTCGCATGTTTCAGACGTTGAGACGTGTACTTCCACATGTGAAATGTCCCCAAACCACGAACTCAGGCGGTTGGTGGGTTCGTTGTAAAACGTCACATTGAAACATTTCCTGTTTTCTCGTCTGCTGCACAAGCTCCTACGCACAGTTTTTAATATAACGACAAAATGTTGACGTTGATCGTAATTACAGTGACAACACTACGAGCTTTTTTGTTTTTATGCCTCTGTGCAGCGACAGCCGTGACCTGAGGCGTTATGATCTCAGGATGTCTGTTCGTCGGTCCGTACGTCTCATTTGCGATCACGATATCTCAACAATGACTTGAGGGGATTTTCTTCAAATTTGGCACAAACATCCATTTTGACTCATCAATTAACTTTGAAAAGGTCAAAGGTTAGCTTCACTGTGACATCATCATCGAATAGATAGATAGATAGACTAATCGATAGATTGACCAATAGATAGATAGATAGATAGATAGATAGATAGATAGATAGAGGAACTGCTAACTACAGTGGCCTTGAACACATGAATGTCTCTATCTAGAGTCAGTGTTTGGTTTGTCCCTTCTGAGCTACTGTAGAAACATGGCGGTGCAACGTGGCGATGTCCGTAGAGGAGGACCTGCTCCCTGTGTAGATTTAGCACAGATTTAGTGGAGCTGACAGAGAGGTGACTGGAATCGTCCCAGTCACGTCACAACTAAGTATAAACTAATATATAATAATAAATGCTGAAAATAGTCAAAAGAATTCTCCGTCCACAGCCTGCAATGTATTTAACGGCCGCACAGACCTCCGCTGTCGACAAACGCTGCCTCCATTTAAATGTACAATATTACAACCTCCTCCACCGTCACCTCGCTTGTTGTGTGAAACTTCTGACTCCGCCCTCTAGTGCCATCTATAGTCTGTATCTGTGACATCATTAAGGACGCATGGAAATACGAGGGCAGTGACGTAGGCCGCAGATGTGACAGTCAAACTTACGACACCGTTTGAAACACATGCATCTGTTTTGGTACCTAAAGGAAGAACAAACGAGCCTTTCACCTGACACACTGTTCCTTTAAATACTGAAAGGATAAAACACCGACTGGAAGCACGAGACGAGATATTAACTCGTCTCAGGCTCTTCTCTACGCCTTCTTCCTCTGATATGATGCCAAACTATTTCCTGCTTGGGAACAAAATGTCGCAGTGAACATAATCCACGTCTCATTTACGCCAGAACATGTTAGACAGTCAGCTGGAGATTAATGTGAAAATAAAATGTCACCTGACAGCACTCAGTGACCAGAGACACGAGACTCGACATGTTGGCTTTCCATCAGGTGACAGTGAAGGGGTGGCTGTATCCAGTGAGTGTGACTGTCACATCTGCGGCCTGCAGAGAGCTCTCGGTGGGCTGATTTCCATTACCACAGCTCTATTATCGTCCTCACACATCTGTCTGTCTCTCTGTTTGACTTGCAGGATTGTCCAAGGTGACCGGCGTGTCTGGACAGAGTCGAGTGATAACGCAGTGAAATGACTCTCGACTGTTTCTGATTGAATTGATGGCAGACAGAAGAAAATCACTTCCTCTATATTTCAATTCTCCTTTCAGCATGAAGCCTTTAATTTGATTCTGCTGGTGCTGATTTCAAGGGGAGATCTCGGTCGGATGGCGACGTACATCAGTGAGCAGGGCCGAACAATTACGGCACAAGAAATGAGCTAACGAGGTGCTCTTTCAGTCCCCAGCAGGTAACAGCAGCAACCTGTTGGACTGAGATGATCAGCTGCCTGCAGCGTTACTTTGTCTGGTGAGTTTCTCTTGTAATCTCAGTCACAGACATTGTAGCAGCCAAATGTTTGACTGGTGTGAAATGTATTCTACTGCCACGCCACTAGGTGGCTTATGTCACTGGCTGAGGCAGGCAAAGGTATTTAAGTTCATCCCAGTGAGCACAGGTGTTGCTGACGTCAGGAAGCAAACAGCTTTGACTGTGCTCGAACTAAAATTCATTAGGCTGCATTTATTTGAAATTTGTATTTGAACTTATTGGCGGTAAAACGGACACTGGTGAGAAATCCTGGATGAGCACACGATTTTGGGGCTCAGTCCATAGGGACTTGGCTTGGGAACCGAAGCCGGTTCAAGTCCCCGTCCGGACCAAAAATATGGAGCGTGGACTGGTAGCTGGAGAGGTGCCAGTTCACCTCCTGGGCACTGCTGAGGTGCCCTTGAGCACCCCCCCAGCCGCTCGGGGCGCCTGTCCATGGGCAGCCCCCTCACTCTGACATCTCTCTAATTAATGCATGTATAGGTCCCATTTGTGCATGTGTGTGTGTATTTCGGACTTGTGTGTATGTGTAAAAAACAACAACAGAGTGTAAACATTGAATTTCCTCTTGTGGGATTAATAAAGTATATAAAAAAATAAATAAACAAATAATTAAAATAAAAAAAAGTTAAATGAAAATGAACCAATAATGATGTACAGCACTGGTAAAGACTGGGAGTAATTTTCTGAGTACACGTCCAAACAATTCAGTCAGTCAGCAACCAGTGGCGCCTAAAGTATAGGCCCTCACTGTCCCAGTGAGCCAACATGCAGAGGACCAGCACCCTGAAACTGGCTCACCTGAGTCGTCCTAATGTTTAAAGTTACACCTGTGCTTTTCCTGCCCCGACAAGCCGAAACATGAGCTGTGAAAAGGTCTGATGCTCATTCTGCCACATTCAGACACATTTCCACTTTCTCAGAACCCGTCAGTGTCGTTCCTCACCTGTCCACTAGATGCTGCCACTCTCATATCTGCTCTGCAATCACCTGAGCTCCCCCCACCTGCACCTCATCTCCTCATCAGCCCTGCAGCACATTTCCCCAGCTGGTCGTCAGACTGTCAGAGTTCCTTTGTTGCCGTGTTTCGTTGCTGTTGAGCCGCCTGTACCCGTCAACCTGCTGAGCTGTTCTTATCTGCCTCCACCAAGTCTTTCTCAGAGTCAGAGTTTGACCCCTGTTCTCTCTAAATGCCAATAAATTCAGTCTCGTCATCGACCACGTTGATTTTGTCAGACCACACTGACATCAACGACAGAAACACAACAATCTGTAAATAAAACTAAAGACGTGATGGTGAGCACATAGAGCTGAGGCAGATGTCCACTTTAATGATGATGTATTCCCAAACCCTCCTGCCACATGATGAGTCTGCCGATATTCCTGAGAACTCTTTATCTCTGCTCATGTACAATATTTTTACTCCTCGTTACTTCCTCCTCCTCCTCTGTCTTCATCTTCCTCTGCAGAGCCGGATGGATGAAGATGGATGTCTTTGCTGAGGGGAGTTTCAGTGTGTGGACAGCACCTGCAGCAGGCCTCGCTCCTCTAATAAGATCAATATGAAGGGGCTGAAAACTGTATTGAGATGGATGACGGTAAGCATGAGTCTGTTTTCTGTCTGTGTCAGGAGGATGAAATCAGTTGCACTGAGACGCTGTGTTCAGTCTCTTTCACTTTGAAGTCATGTGGTTAAAAATACTGATTTATTGAGTTAACGTTACGACAGTCATTCTGCTGTCCTCTGACACTATCACTGCTGGTAACACCATCCTGACCCACAGAGACGTTGCTGTGGAAACATCGTGCCCACCCTCCAGTCTACCTCAAGGCCGCCCCGGTGAGTAAGCGGCTTAATTTTAAAATGCAAAACCTCTTTAGCATTTTTTTAACTCTTAGCTCCTCTAGCACTGTTAGCAGTGTCAGCACAGCTGGTGGTATTAACATCGTGAACAATGCGTAAAGGGTTTTGCAGCTCAAAATGAAGACGCTTACTCACCTGGATGACCTGAGGCCAAGACGCTACATGAGTGGCGCAGCTAGCTCCCAGCCAGCCGGTGCGCAATGCAGAGAAGCGAGCCAACCAGTGGAGACCAGAGGGAGGGCAGTGGGCACTATGTTTCCACATGCTAACGCAGCTAGCTGGCTGTCTGGTACAAAGCCAACAGGAAATAATATAAAAGGCAAAAAAAATCACATCATAAAACATTAAAACGTCACGCCCTCTAAATGAAGAGAGCTTTGACATGTGGCGCTAAACTTCATACTTCAGGAGTAAAAGGAGAGGCCTTGTGTTTCCCCTTGTTTTACTTTTGTTTTCTTTTTTTCTTTAAAAATTACCTGTTCATTACAAAGTAAAGAGTGTCAGGCCATAGGAAGCAAAAATTAACCGAAACTCACATCCACAGCGGAACGCAAAGGTGCTGGACAACATGTGCGAACAAGACGCAGACATCTTGGCATCTTAGGTTTCACAAAAACGGGATTTATACTTGTGAGGTGGTGTATCTGTGTCATTCTGCAGTTACACCTCCAAAACACTAGTTGGCGGTGGAAGTTTCTGTGAAGTGCTGTAAAGTTTAGTTGATTCAAACACACATTAAACACACATTAAACACACATTAAACATGGCTTCATAGAGACAGTTTCAAACACCAATCAGCTTCACTATAACTGGCAGCATTCACAGACAAACACTTGTCTTTATCTGGACACATTTTCCCCACAAATACAACATGCTAACGTTATTAGCACAAGCCTATGGCATTTTCCATTGTATAAATTAGCCTAGCAGCTAGCAGAATTTTCCTCTACTCATATGAAGCCAGGGACAACAGCGACATTTAACAAAGGTAATGTTACAAAATTGGGCTCACACGGTTCACTGACAAAACAACTGTCTTACACTAAACACGTTTTCCAAACATGAGGTGCACGTCAGGCTACGGCATGGAGTACGGCGTGGGCTCCATGTCAATGCAGAAGGATAAATTCTGCCTAACACAGCTAAAATAAAGTAAAATGTTGACGATGTGCTCGACACTTTGTGCCCACATCAGCCAGACATAAAGTTCACTGCAACATTCATCCTGTATTGATTCATTTAATAAATCCATACTTTGGGTATAGCTGCAAACGATCTCTGTTATTTGAGGAGTATTGATTTTTGTGGAGGGTGAGATGGAGCTGCAGCGAGTCAAATCTCAGAGCTCAGTGAAGGATAATTGTGTCAGAGAATCTTCAGAAGGGTGAGAAAACAGAAGACCAGTAATCGAGTGGTGGGCTTTGGCTGAGCCTCTGAATGAACCCTGAGGATCACAGCTCCGGGATCAGGATAAAAACAGGAATCTGAATCCTGTGGGTTCGTGAGCAGCCAAGGCTAAAACTGATTCTGTTGTATTTCTTTTAACAACACCGCTGAGCTCTCTTCATATCTCTGTTTTTATTCTGACACACTTAAGAAGAAAGATGGCCTTAAATCATTTGTTTAAATACTCAGTAAGAGACGGGAACTTTTGGAACCTACAGATGTCTGAGAGCTGCTGTGAAACTGCTCCGACCTAGGGCAACAAAAAAGTTTATCTTGGGTGCGTCGGTACAATCCAGAGTCCAGACTGAAGACCATAGGGGACAGAACTTTTGCCACCAGGACGCCGGGGCTCTGGAGTGACCTGCCCGAGGATATAAGGCTGTCTGAGTCACTGTCTCTGTTTAAGTGTCTCCTGAAAACATGCTTCTACCTAAGAGCATATCCTGACTTTATCTGAGCTGTCTGTCTACTTTGTTGCTATCTGATTGATATTAATGCCCATTTATTGTCTTGATTTTAGCTTTAACCTTCCTTATTTTATCTTTGACTAGTTGACATGTTACGACGTGTTATTTGTTTAATTCTTCTTGTGTTTTTTGTTGTGTTTAGTTTTGTTGTTCAGCACTTTGTAACCGTGTTTTGAAAGGTGCTATATAAATAAAGTTTATTATCATCATTATAGTACACTCGACAAATAAGAAATGATGGCAGAAAAAATGACCGCACACCGACTCAACTGAGCTGGACGGCCACAAAAAGGTTCACAGGCTGACGTCAGTGCCAAAAAGTTCAATTTATTTTTATTTTTTTAAATTTTCATTTAAATTTATATTTTGTTTTCATTTCATTGTATTGTATTGTATTTTATTATTATTTTTTTATTTATCTTATTTTCTTATGTTTTTCAAATTATGTATTTATTTATTTTTTTCCTTTTTATTTATATATACATAATTTTATATATATGCGTGTGCACATGTGTGTATGGGTTTTTTTTTGTTTTCTTTCTTCCCCTTTTGTCTGTGTACAGTTGTGTTTTTAAATTTCTATATGTTCTGGTCATATATTGATATTTGAGGATGTTTTGATTAGCGCAGTACTCATTGGACAGGTCACTGCTTCTCTGTATATTTATTCATGAGAATGAGACAACCCCAAGGTCACAGTGACCTTGACCTTTACCACCAATATCTGATCCGTTCATTCTTGAGTCCAAGTGGCCGTTTTTGCCAAATTTATGAAAATTACCTCTGGTGGTCTTCAGAAATTGCACGTATGAGCCTGAAACAAACGCGAGGTCACAGTGACTTTGAGCTTTGACCACTATTAGCAGTTAATCGTTGAGTGTAATCAGACATTTTTGCCAAAGTTCTAGAAATGACCTCGAGGTGTTTGTGAGATATTGCGCTCACGCAAATGAGACGGATGAACAGACAACCCGGAAACATAATCCCACCGCCCGCGGCTGTCACCGGCTCTGAGGCATAAAAACATATATTTGATAAATTTAGATAAATGAAGCCTACAGCAGTAAATCTTTTTACAAAGAGAGGAATGATTTAAGGATTGATTCGCCGTCGTTACCACCCCCTACTGTAAAACTCCAGGGGCTGAGGTATAACTGATTTTATGTCACTTTGCTGAAAGCTCATTATTTACACTTTACCTTGAGGTGCTGAAGCGGTGCCACCATACAGCTGGGAGCCTGGCTTATGTAACCGACCTGCTGGAGTGAATAAGACACACGACTCTACGAGGAGGCTGAAGCTTCAGATTTACAGGCAGTCTGCACGATAACAATCACACTCACACAGAGCTGGGAGAGCTGGAGAGCACCATGGTGAGCCTTAATCTTTCATTCAGTTTGAGTTGAGAGAAACGCCCCAGGCGATGAAGGAACTGCAGCAAATACTGAGGTGTTTTTTTCCTTTCTTTTTCCACTGCTCCCCACGTCCTGCTTCAAGGATTTTCTTAAAGTTTTCAACTCCTCCTGGACCCAGAAAGTTCCTCCTGACAGCGAGGCTTTGCTGCAGTTCCACACCGATGACTGTAATTTAATAAAGCTGTTCTCACAGCTCCTCCACAAAGTCCACTTTACACTTTTAATTGGATTTCACTGAAACTTGTTATCAGTAAATTAATATTACTTCTTCCATTGTGAATGGCTGCAGGGCTAAGGAGAAGAAAGTCTGCAACAAATATCAGGTCAGATCTGCGTTAAAGCTTCAGTGTATGAAAACAAACACATAACAAGTCTTATGAAAATGCACTTATAACGGTTCGTACGAAATCCTACTAATTAGCACCCCACGAATAATGTTACATCCTCAACATTAAGTTACAGAGGTTAGGTTTAGGAGCAGTCACACTCAGGTGTGAACACACCAAAACAACCAGACTGAGACCTTCTTGAAGAGGTGGTCTGGGTCTGGTTCCAAAGGAACTCTGGTGCGATTGGTTTGTGGTGAGAACGTGTTCCGACCTGGATCTGAAGCAACTGCAGTCACATGACACATTGTTTGGGTTAAACATGAGCATGTTACAGTCCTGGAGGATTATTAATGTGCGCCTCCTCCTGTACTGCCTTAATATGCACATTCAGCACATCCAATGCATCAAAACATTGTTTTCTAGTTGGAGCCGCGCCTCGTTTTCAAACTGTATGCTTTGACTCAAATGAACAATGACAGCAATATAGTCCACGATGAGCAGCGCTAAAATCAACCTGCGTAGTTGTCCCTCCATTGTGACATTAGAAAGTGTCACATTTATCTTGACAGTGTACTCTTCTTCAACGTTTGCTTTACTTCCTGGATTTTTCTGACCAATCAAGAGCAGCTTTCTGACACAAGGCATTTGATCTGGTCCGCTTGTAAATGCTGCCGTGAGAACACCAACCAACTCTAGGCAATTATACAACTTTGGAACAACATGAGTCCCTGATTCAGACCAAAGGAGACAACCACAGGTCTGACAGCAGTGTCAAAGTTCACAAGGTTCTGAACACTTGTCTCGGGGGAAAGTTCTATGTTTTGTGACCCATCCACCACTTCAACCTTCCTTCCTCCTGGACCGCTTAGGACTGCTTCCTTCTTTACTCCTGTCAGCACACCAGTCACGTGAACGCAGCCTTCCAAAATTTGTGGATTTTTCATGAATTACTGGCTCATGATTATGTGTAATATGTACAAATTTGGGTGCATTACTCTTCGTAGGAAAATGTATGAACAGTTTATGAGAACAGCCTGAATAAGAACACCCTCAGATTCAGCGTGAACCTTACCTCCCAGTTTGTCTTTAAAAGATGTTGTTGTTGGGGTCAAGAGAAAGGGGCCATGAACTGGTGCCAACGGCTCATTATTCTGAATCCCCAAGTATTCGTATTAAAAACGCTGCATTGGACCAAAAGCCCTTTTGTCCGTTAACCCTCATCCTAAAAACTAACTAACTTCTTGTTGAGCTCTTCGCTAACCTGAATGGGGGATAAAAAAGATTTCATGATGCAGCACTTCTAGACTTTCACAATGTCATCAGACAAAATGGATCAAATCCCGTGTCATGAAACGTGTCGTTTCTCGGGGTTTGTGACAGTCAAAAAAATGTATCAACTGATTTACCGACGTCTGTTTCACAATGTAAGTCAATAGGAAGAAGTCTTTTTGGGTCCAGTAGTGGTGAAGGAATGAATTAGCATGTTAGCACTTTGTGTTCCCTCGTCGTGGAGTCAATGGGTTTTTGGTTAGATGTCTGAAATAAGATCTGTGGTTAATACAAGCTGAAGAATTATGAGCTGTCAGTCAGCATGGATATCCCCAGATAACCAACAGGTTCTTTAAAAAACATTTTATATTTTCAGAACCTGAAAACTCTTCTGACCATCTGTCTGCTGAAGGAGTAAAAAATATTTCTGACCCGTTTCCGAAACAGCAGCAGCAGCCTCTGACATACAGAGCACGTCAGTCTGACTTCCTGTATCACTGCAGCTGAAGTCTCTCACCAGCAGTCCGTCTCACCGTCTCTTTACACAACAATAAGACACTGAACTCGTCCACTCGGAGCAGATGGATAAAGCCATCCGTCTTGTGTCTGGGATGGAGCCTCGGTCTCTGACTCAGAGGTGCTGATCCTCATCTCGATTGCGTCATGCTTAGCCGAAGGTCAAAGAGCACAGGAAGGACAAACTTGTCCACCAACAGCTGGGACACCATCTTTTTTTTTGCAGCAGAGCATCACTGAATATAACCCCGTCTCCCCTCCGCCCTTTATGAAGCGTCTCAGAGTCCCAGATCTTGTTTTTTCAGGTAACCAGTGAATGTGTGCTGATATTTAGGAGACGTCCACGTGTCTCCTAACCTGTCTCACACAGAGACATTGCTCCTCATTCTGTAGGAGAGGAGACATTGTTCACTGATGACAATGACGCTATTAAAAGATACAGATTGGACAATAATGAATGTTTGCGACTGACCTTGTGCAGGATGCAGTACACATGCTCTCTGTGTGACGCATGTGTTAATGCTGGAAATAGAAGCTAAGGCGTATTGGCAGAGGAAGATGTAGAGGTTTGATCAGACGGGGACTGAGGCTCAGCCCCAGATGTTGACGAGGAGAGGCCCTTTGGGTGCGAGCAAAAATATTTGGCAGTCATTTTAACATAGGTTTTTGTGGTATGAGCGTGGAAGGGAAGGTGACAGGCAGGGCCCTTCCCAGACCACTTCATACACCGTCTCCTGCTTAAACTTCATCTCCATGTTCAAGCAGAGTGTCCGCCACGTTGGGCGCCATCCATAACCCAAATAGCACAGAACAGAAGTGGGTTATAAAACCCTCCAATAGCATGTTGTCTTATTTTTACAAAAAGGCCAAATTATTATTTGTTGGATTCATGTTAACGTGTATTTTCAGACGTTTTAATTTTGGAGGAGAAAAAAAAAAAAGAAAGATAAAACTTTCCTGCAGTTACCTGCAGTAACTCTGAGGACTCACTAGAGGTTGAAGACCTGGGCATTAAGACCAAAGATTCACGACAAGACGAAACCATTTCAGAACATCACAGAGAAAAGTGTCAGCGGTGTGAACTGACCGGTCTGAGCTGGACTCAAGCTGGCTGATGGTGTCACCTGACACTCAGCTGGTCAAATGGCCGGCGGCTGGTTTTAAAGCACGTCACCTGTTTCGACAGCCAATCAGCTTGTAGTGAAGTCCGCTGGTCAAGTCAAAATGACCACAGACAGCGTGTTGGCTTGCTGCAGCAGGTGCTCCGTCCCCGCCCAGCCCTCTGTTTCCGTCCTCACGATGTGCCGGTGTCGGACGGTGGGTCGCTGCTGCTGCTGGCTGTATGTGCTTATGCCCCGCCCACACACATTCTCATTGACTGATGAATTGGCGCTGGTTATTGATATTATTGTGGCGTATTGATTATGAATACAGTCCATCTGATGCTGGTTTGGTTTCATCACTGTAGCCAGTATCTCACTATCACTATCCTCATTCAGATTTTAAGAAGCTACAAATTATATTCAGCCACAAAATAAGTCTGAAAAGCTGCAAATCAGAACGGAAGCACAGAGAGTTGTTGACTAGAGATGATACGCTGTCTCATGGTGAGGTCACTTCCTGTCAACGTTACAGAAGGACAGAGAGTTGTTGACTAGAGATGATACGCCGTCTCATGGTGAGGTCACTTCCTGTCAGCGTTACAGAAGCACAGAGAGTTGTTGACTAGAGATGATACACCGTCTCATGGTGAGGTCACTTCCTGTCAGCGTTACAGAAGCACAGAGAGTTGTTGACTAGAGATGATACGCCGTCTCATGGTGAGGTCACTTCCTGTCAACGTTACAGAAGGACAGAGAGTTGTTGACCTCATTGGTCTGACCTGGACTTACAGATGTCCGGCTGCTCTTATTCACCGTTTGGATGTTTTGCTACACAAACTTTTGCACCAAGATTTGTACATATCCCACATAAAGATGATCAGTAGTTTGTGAATGAGCCTCATACGTTGGAAGGCAGGAGTAAAGATGGAAACAAAGGTCACAGGACTTTGCTGAGACTGGTGTTCAGAAATGTGATAAAAGTTCATCCTCACCACGTTTCTTTTCCCAAACCTGACCTCTGTAATTTACTTTCGTGCGGCGCTAATTCATAGGACATCATGAACCTTTGTATGAGAACACCCTGAGAAGACAGACGTCTCCACGGCCGATATTTCCAACACCCTACAGTTTTGATTTTGGGGAGAACTGTCCCTGTAACAGAGGCGAGACTGAACCTGTTCACATCCGTGACTTTGACACGTGCACACACACAAACGTTCATGAACAAACACCAGTGCATTCTTTCACATCACAGATACACAAAGGCCCTAACCGAGCTGTCGCTGGAAAGCAGGTCGCTCTGCAATTACAGTACCCGGTCTCCATGACAACAGCTTTTTCCTGGCAGGTCCCAACTGTGCTGCTGCGATCGTCGACGCTGTCTCAGCGCTGCAGATAACAAGGCTGAAGTTTGTGAGTGTGTGTGAAGGTAAGATAAAAGAGTTTACTCCTCACAGATGATGTGAACAGCAGAGCAGTTTAATAACTGATGGTAGATTAATGCAGAGAGCTGCAGACTGTCAGACTGTTGGTCGGACCCATGGTGACATCTGTGTCAAGAATTAAAGCTCCGCACTGACCTCAGACTGATTACACCTGTGTCTGTCTCCCTTTATGTTGCAGCCAGTGAGCCAGGCTGTAACACACCGTTAAACTACATCTACAGATTGACCACATCTCTCTGTGACGTTTGTTTGGTGAGACTGAGGCCAACTAAAGGAAACTCACAGTGAGCTGAAGACTGAAGTTGGCCGTGACGTCCTCAGGTGGACAGGAAACACTCATGTTTTTAATTACCTCACACACAAAATTAACTTAAAGAGACAGAAATACCCCAATTAGGTGCAAAATTACCTCAAAGAGACGCAAAAATACCTCTTGGCGCAAAATTACCTTAAAAGGCACAAAAATACCCCAAATAGGTGCAAAATTATCTCAAACAGGCACAAAATTAGCTCAAATAGGTGCAAAATTATTTCAGATAGGCTCAAAATGACCTCAAATATGTGCAGAAAATTACCTCAAAGAGATGCAAAATTATCTCAGAGGTACAAAAATACCTCAATGAGACACAAAATGACCTCAAATAGGCGCAAAAATACCTCAAAGGGGCAAAAATACCTAAAAATGGCACAAAGTAATCTCAGAGGCCTATAATAATCTCAGGGAGACACAAAATACCTCAAAGAGGTGCAAAAATACCTCAAACCTGTAAAAATACCTAGAAAAGGCACACAATTAAAATTACCAATCATCAAAATGGCACAAAATAATCTGAGAAGACACAAAACAACGACGAAGACAGAAAAACACAAAACGATGCACAGCGAATACACAGAGACATAAAACCATCACAGAGTCTGTGTGTCTTGCTCTCATGCAGGACAGGTGGTGGGGCCCTCTTTATATCTACGCCCAGGGGCCCTCCTGTCTCCCAGTCCGCCCATGATGCTGCGGTTAGTTTTATCATGACGCTGGAAGAGAATGATGATGTCATCAAGTTAAAGACAGGGATTAATAACACAAGACAAAACCAACAGTCATCGTTTATCTCAAATGTTTAACGTGAGTATAGTGTTTAATGTTTTTCTGGTTTGATCCCGTCGATGTGTGTTTGGTGTCAGATCAGCTTCTGAAGCTGATTGGCTGATTGGCTGCACCTGTCCCAGCAGGTAGAGATGACACTCAGGTGTCTGCTGGATGGAATTTTGCACCCCTGAGAGATAATTTTTTAATTTGATTTTATTTTTTTTCAACATTGGATGGTGGTGTTGTTGCATGAAGCTAAATGAGTGTTGTGGATTATTTTGCATATTGGTCCCGCCCCCTCATCAGTATGTCGCAGCAGCATCACTCTGTTGTTGTCGTGTTTCCTCTGGTTTCATTTTAACAGTAAATTAATTTTACGCGCAGTGTTTGTGTGACGCTCTGAAATCCCTTTTCAATTTAACACTTGACTGCACTGATGGACTGGCTGTCCGTCCCACAGAGGTATTAGTGGACCATCTCCTGTGGGTTGGAGACATGACAGGACATGTAATTCAATGAGGGACTCTCCCAGCCTCATCGGAGCTGCCTCCCATTATCACCCATTATCACAGTGAGCAGCTCCAGCTTGCTCTCTGACACTCAGGCTGCTTCCTGCGCTGCCTTCCACCGCTCGCTGACCACGTGGGTTCATCCCAACAGAAATGCAGCTCACGTTACGAAGCGTCCTGGAGAGCGAGGAGCATCATTTCACAGCTGAGGAGAAGACGAGCGTCACTCTGCAGCAGCTGCTTCGTATCGATCGCGGCCCCTCTCACGCTCCTGATCAGCACCGGGGGATTTCTCACAGACTTCAGGCTCGGTCAATCACAGCTGCAGCTCTGGCCCTCCATCACAGGGAGCACTGACTTCCTGGAGCTTTGTCATCAGCGTGTGGCTGCTAAGCAACCAGCAGATTCTCAGAGATGTGACGGCGAATAAGTCAAGCACATGAACTCTATGACACATTAGTCTGAGTTTGATACCTTCAGATCTCAAAACGATCGCCTCAGGGGGGCAAGGGCTGATATTCCAGGAACTTCCTCTGATGTACGCCGCACAGATGTCTGTGTATGGACGCAGATACATTTAAAGATGCTAATATGAAGCTAACTCACCGTCAGATGACAGCCAACGGGTCTTTCAGCCAAAACCTCTCGACACAGATTTACCTGATGGTCAAACGTGACTGGTCGATTCTACTCAGTTTCAAGAGTCACCAAGTCAGTATCTGACCAAATGTCTCCTCGTCTGTTCCTTAAACATGATGATGTCGCAGTCAAACTGACCTTTGACCTCTGACCACCAAAGTCCATCCAGCCATCCATTTTCTAACCGCTTATCATCGTGTGTGTGTGTGTGTGGGGGGGGGGTTGGAGCCTATCCCAGCTGACACTGGGTGAGAGGCGGGGTTCACCTGGACAGGTCACCAGACTATCACAGGGCTGACACATAGAGACAGACAACCATTCACACTCACATTCACACCTACGGACAATTTAGAGTCACCAATTAACCTGCATGTCTTTGGACTGTGGGAGGAAGCTGGAGCACCTGGAGGAAACCCACGCTGACGCGGGGAGAACATGTGGGAGCACCTGGAGGAAACCCACGCTGACGCGGGGAGAACATGTCGGAGCACCTGGAGGAAACCCACACTGACACGGGGAGAACATGTCGGAGCACCTGGAGGAAACCCACGCTGACGCGGGGAGAACATGTGGGAGCACCCGGAGGAAACCCACGCTGACGCGGGGAGAACATGTGGGAGCACCTGGAGGAAACCCACGTTGACACGGGGAGAACATATCAGAGCACCTGGAGGAAACCCACGTTGACACGGGGAGAACATGTGGGAGCACCTGGAGGAAACCCACACTGACACGAGGACAGCATGTGGGAGCACCTGGAGGAAACCCACGCTGACACGGGGAGAACATGTAGGAGCACCTGGAGGAAACCCACACTGACACGGGGAGAACGTGGGAGCACCTGGAGGAAACCCACACTGACATGAGGACAGCATGTGGGAGCACCTGGAGGAAACCCACGCTGACACGGGGAGAACATGTCAGAGCACCTGGAGGAAACCCACGTTGACACGGGGAGAACATGTCAGAGCACCTGGAGGAAACCCACGTTGACACGGGGAGAACATGTGGGAGCACCTGGAGGAAACCCACGCTGACACGGGGAGAACATGTCAGAGCACCTGGAGGAAACCCACGCTGACACGAGGAGAACATGTGGGAGCACCTGGAGGAAACCCATGCTGACACGGGGAGAACATGTCAGAGCACCTGGAGGAAACCCACGCTGACACGGGGAGAACATGTCGGAGCACCCAGAGGAAACCCACGCTGGCACAGGGAGAACATGTGGGAGCACCTGGAGGAAACCCACGCTGACACGGGGAGAACATGTGGGAGCACCTGGAGGAAACCCACGCTGACACGAGGAGAACATGTGGGAGCACCTGGAGGAAACCCACGCTGACACGGGGAGAACATGTCAGAGCACCTGGAGGAAACCCACGCTGACACGGGGAGAACATGTGGGAGCACCTGGAGGAAACCCACGCTGACACGGGGAGAACATGTCAGAGCACCTGGAGGAAACCCACGCTGACACGGGGAGAACATGTGGGAGCACCTGGAGGAAACCCACGTTGACACGGGGAGAACATGTCAGAGCACCTGGAGGAAACCCACACTGACATGGGGAGAACATGTGGGAGCACCCGGAGGAAACCCATGCTGACACGGGGAGAACATGCAAACTCCACACAGGGCTCCCGCACCGGGATCGAACCAGGAACCCTCTTGCTGTGAGGCGACAGTGCTAACCACCACCCCACCAAGTCTAATCAGTTTATTGTAGAAACAAATATGGACGATATGAACGCAGATAGAAAGCTCCGTCTGTATCTAACACCAGTCATTAACGAGGCTCACGTCTGATTAACCTGGAGGTTTGTTCTGACCCGTCTGACGGCTCATCAGACCGCTCTGCGCCTCCGTGTTTACAGACTTCAGATATTAATGTGCTGAGAAAATTGGCATTGATAAAAGTGACGATGAAAATCAGATCCTAATAAAGTGGAGTTTTATAAAGCAGCTGAGGAGCTGACGCTGCGATCACAGAGCTGCCAGTCGGGGTCGACAGGATCTGACCACGTACCAGAGACCCACTGTAATTATGTCTGTGAGACTCCCATCATGCTCCACTCTCAGCCTCGTTATTATCTCTGTCCCTCTCAAGACGTTTTTACCTTCAACAGCTGTGACATTATCAGACGGACCTTCTCACGTCCTCTCTGACATTATGACGAGCGGCCTTATGTGGACCGTTGTCTGGAGCTCAGTGGAAACTGTGTCGGCTGATCTTTGTTATCAGCAGCGCGGCTGATCTGAGAGAGTGTGAGACACCGCCGGCTCTTCAGGGGGACACCAGAGGCTGCCTCTGATTGGCCGTGACATTTTATTTAATGGCGATGACACTGTGTGTGTCTCAGTGTGTGTGTCTGTGGGAAAGTGTGAGGACGTCTGAGAGCACGACACCAAACGGCATTTCACCACATCGTCTTCATCACATCTGATCATTATGGCACTCAGCCTGAAGAGTCCATCAGGTCAGGGTCACGCTGGGGACAAAACACAACTTCTGTCTGGCAACTTTGTCTCAGACAGCACAAAGTTTACAAAGCTTCTCCCGAGTCAACAAGTCACAAACCAGAGTGAGTTTTAACGGAGTCTAAAGACTTCATGTTAAATTTAACACGTGTGACCCATGGCTGTCGTCACATGACTGATGACAGGAAGCAGGGGGACATGAGACTTGATTTGAGACATGTTGGACTTAATTTGAGACTTGATGGACTTGATTTGAAACTTGGGACTTGATTTTTTGACTTGTTGGTTCTAATTTGGGACTTGTTGAAGTTGATTAGAGACTGGATTCAGGACTTGACGGACTTTGGACAGAATTTGGGACTTGGTCTTGATTTGGGACTTGTTGGAGTTGATTTGAAACTTGCTTTGGGACTTGCTGAATTTAATTTTGGACTTGTTTCAGACTTGTTGGACTTGATTAGAGGCATTATTTGGGACTTGTTGGACTTGATTAGTGATGTTATTTTGGACTTGTTGGGTTTAATTTTGGACTTGATTTGGGACTTTTTGGTCCTAATTTGGGACTTGGTCTTGATTGGGACTTGTTGTTTACCTCCAGGTGCATGATGGGAAATAACCTGTGACCTGTCAGATCTCCAGTGTGAGACTCAAACCTGAAGTGTCACATTTAGATGTTTAAAGTCTCCTTTTTGTGCGTCTCTGGAGAGTGAACAGCTGACCAGGCTGAGAAAGACACATATGGACAGACGGCTGAGACATGTCCTCACGGATCTTTTCATAGGTTTTGTTGACAATAATAAACATATAGAATCAGACAGTGTTTTTATAAATGTCTCGTGTCTTGAGGGGCAGCGGTGAAGTCACGTCTCTGAGCCTCAAACTGGACTGAAACCAGTTGAAATGTCTCTTTGGTGGAAATAAAAACTCAAAAGACACGAGACGTCTTCAGACAGACGATCAGTTTATGTCAAATGTGTAAAAGTCTGTGTTCATTAAAGAGGTCGTTGTGACAGGTGACGTAGTTCTGGACTATCAGAGGTTTTCAGCTATAAGATGTTATTGTCTGATGTGTCAGTGCATTTTAATACATCATCATCCTCACTGTGACCTCGTCACGTGTCCACGTTTGGTCATGGACTCTCCACGTCCACATATGACGTCCAAGGTACCCTGGGTGTGTTGGTTGTTGACGTTCTGGGACACCGTGTCAACTTCAGCCTGTTACATGCATTGTCTGTTTTCAAAATACACTTCCTGTTTTCACAGGAAATGTACAGTTTGTATACAGTCTCTTTCAAAATAAGAGTCTCCTTCAACAACAACAACAACACACAGTGGCTTTAGAATCTTATGGGACACGAACACCGCTCTCTAGGGTGCAAATCAAGTCTCTCTCAGGTAGAAATAGAGTTTGTTGGACCCATCTACCATCCCTCCCTCCCGCCCGCCCCACTCGGACTTTCGCTGCCTTTCGTCATTGTCCTGTTGTGTTTCCCCCTGATGCCACCAGGCATCATTAAATCCTAACGGCAACCGGCTGCGTATCATGCTGACATTAAAGGACAGCTTTTTCCTTGCTTTTACGCGGTGCTACAGGGCCGCTATGAAGTTCCTGCTTTATGCCTCCTTTGCCTTTTTACATAGAACCAAACAAAGGTGGCATCATGTTGCTCCAGTGTGTGATGTCAGACAGCATGATGACATCATGGAGTCAAAAGAGGTGCAATGGGTGTGACATGTAACACCACACATTATCGTTGAAAGTGTTTTTATACCTATCTGGTCCTGCTGAGCCCAGGTAGCTAGGACACATTAAGGATGCATGCCAAACAAAAGTTTGTGTCTCAGGAGGTTAAATGTTCTGTAAGAGATAATTTAGTCAATAAATGTCAGATACAACACGTCATCCCCAACACTTCCTGTCACCTACTGTTCCCTGAACATCGCAAGAAATAATGATTGCTAATTTCAAATGGTTATCTCTGACAGATGATTTGGATAGTTTTATGTCTGCGTAAAATTTGGGATGAAACAGTTTAATGTTTGTGAGAACAGATGAGCTCTTGTGTTCTGTGAACAGAGTCTTCAGGATTCCTCTGAAACTAACTCTGTGTGTGTAGTTTGTGTCTCACTTAGCGCGAAATCATCAGGATTTATTGAGACAAAGAAATTGACTAAACTCAAAGATAAACACGCCTCTGTACCTTGAGCCTATAACGGGAAACACAGATGAGAGAACAGATGGTGCTGAATCTCCACAGCAGGTTGTGTTGCAGGATAATTGGCACCGGTTGGAGAAGGATGTCATGCAAATTTTGTCAGTCGGTGTATTTCAGCAGCGAGCCCGCGCTGCCAAACAGCTGCCATTTTTAATGAATACCAGCTCTGAGATTGTGTGCACGTGGCATGTAATGATGAGAGCGACAGGAGGCCGCTGCCGTGTCACCACTCTGATATTTACTGTGTCCTTCCACTGACGGAGCGGCACAGCAGAATAAACGGAATAAAAACACTCTGCAGCTTTTACTCCTGTGATATTGGTGCCATCTGATCTGTCAGCCCATCTGTCCATCACTGTGGTCCAGAACTAACGGCCAGATCGCTGTAACATTTAACATGAAGTTATATTCAGGGTGAATTCTCATTTTTTAGTGACCACTGTGGTTCATGATCTCATGTCTTTGATGTCCATAAAATGTAAAACCCCTAATGCTAAACCTAACCACGTGCTTCTGTTGCCGAAACCTAACCACGTCCTTTTGTTGCCGAAACTTAATCATGTGCCTTTGTTGCATAAACCTAACCACGTGCTTTTGTTGCCTAAACCTAACAGTGTCCTTTTGTTGCCCAAACCTAATCATGTCCTTTTGTTGCCGAAACCTAACCACGTGCTTTCGGTGACGCCCGGTGTTGGTTGCAGATGCAGGAGGTTGCCTAGAGTGTAATCTTCAGACGTCTCGGGATGAGAACGTGTTGTAAATTCAGTTTAATACAAACTGCGTTAAAACGTTTCACATGTAACTTTTAAAGTTTCACCAAATTCTGAAACTCTGCCTCCTGTTTTTTTCTTGTGTGATTTTCGAAAGCACTAATGAGCACGGCTGGGTTTACATTCAGACTGAGTTCCCTGCAGAAACAACACTGAACACCACAGCAGTTAAAGAGCATCCATCCCCTCAGGCCATCTTAAAACAGTCAGCTGACACACTGGTTAAAAACACTCTCAGACCTCCACCTGGAATAAATGCTGCTTCCCTCTGGCGTGGACTGAAGGTCCCTTGATACACAGCGAGCCATTACAGACATTAAACCGAGCCGGTGTTGCTCAACACCCTCAGCAGAAAGGGCATTGCTGTAAATGTTGCTGTCATCAGGACAGACTGCTTTAATGTACGTGTCATTTATTTTAAACTGTGGCACATCTGTCAGGCAATGACTGTTGAAACGGTGAGTCATCTTAAGGAGAAGGTAGAACGCAGAACAGATTGTCAGGAGTAAAAGTAGACAGAAGGATGAAAGGTTTTAAAGTGGGGAAAAACTAAATTTAACATTTCTTTTATTGTAGATGTCGACAGTAAAGCACCTGTTCCGCCCCAGTCTAAAGGTGTTGGAGCGTAACATAAGACATGAAACACAGAGCATGTATGAGTGAACAACAGGGAGCAATTTTTTGCGAAGACAGTGGATCAAATAGTTGATTACAGAGGAAAAATGGTTTTCTGTTACATGCTGGTGATACTAGAAATTCATGCACAGTATGAAACGAGGACATCAGGGTGAACCACGGCCGAGATGACAAACAAAACCCTCCTGTCTTCCCCCAGAGTGCTGCCGATGGCCTATGAACGAAAGAAGCTAACAAAAATACAGTGCCCGGCCCGACTCCCTGAACTGAACAAACTGAACATAACCACTCGTGCAAGAATTGTAAAGAATTCCTCTTGCCGATCCTGCCTGCCTCTGACCTGCCTGTTTTTCTGATTCCAGGTAATTGCACCAGCCTTCTGTCCCTGATCACAAGACCTGCCTCTGCGTCCTTCGTTCCGGTTTACCTGTGGCTTCTTGGTGTTACAGTCTGATGACGGCGCTACAGTGTGAGTGTTCCAGTTGGCTAACCTGTGGTTCCCTGCCGTCCAGAGATTCTCACCATGTCACCACGCTTTCATTTCCTGTCCCTGCTAGCTTCTTGATCGTACACCCAGCCTCGACCTACTTTCTGCCTGTCCCCCTTCTGGTTCACCTGCCTGGACTGTGTACTTACCTGGTTCCAGATTTACTGCCTCCTTCACGGAACTGTTGCCTGTTATTAACCTGAACTTTGTTTGTTGTTGCCACTGCGCACTAATCCGACCTCCCAGCTCGATTCGGCCTGCCCAGCCAGCCATGCTGCTGGGGACTTTGTGGCGAGACTTTGCTGGAGTGTTGAACTGTATCGTGTGCAGTTTACTTGCCCCGCCCTGTACCTGTGAAGTTCTAACATTAAACATCATAACTAACTGTTCCTGGTCCCTTTTGTGCTGCAGTTGGGTCCTAATAGCTGAACGTTACAGGACCCTATAAGGACGCTGGTTGGCCAATGGACGGGTGACAAAACCCAAGATGTTCCTCGGGAGACCATTGTTCGGAACTGTGTGAACTTTGAGTCATTTTAAGGTACGTCCTCACCACGTTTCTTTTTCTAAAGCGAACCACACTAACGTTACACCTATTACGGTACTTAATGTTAAATATGTGGCATCATTTGTGGCCCGGTAATTCATAAAATATCATATGAACCGTTGTATGAGGATTCAATCTGGTTCGCAGCGTGGACTGATTCCAACATCCAGTCTGTTATATGTCCACTGTCACAGTGCTGCTGCTGCTGACAGGTTTTGTTATGTAGGTGACACAATCAGGACACACATGGCCACTCTGTCTCCTCGACGACCCCTGTAGTGTCAAGTTTCCACTCAAAATGGATCACCATGAAAACAGACGACTGATTATCTGACTCCCTTCTTACAGACTGAAACAACAGATTTATTCAGCGCACTAAAATATCGTGGAACATTTACAGAAACTTGAGGGAACTTGGTGACATCTGAAGACTGGTAGAAAGATAAGAATGAACGGTACAATGGTAAAATTGAAAGAAGAGAGAACAACAGCAGCAGCTGCAACAGAGGCCAAAGAGAATAAAGCAAACAGCTAAATAAACACAGTGGGGTTAAACTGGACTCTCAGCGGGGTTATGATGCACTACAGAAAATTATTCATTCCACAATAGATATGCAGATAAAAAGATGAGCTGCTCTCAAGGCCAAATAATAACTGTGTCACTCCACAGCATGCACACTGAATAGAACAACCTTTTTCCTCCGTAAAATTACGGCCACATGATGTGAGAGGACGATTCAGGGCACATGATTTCAAAACAGCTCCCTCCTGCTGCTGCTGAGCCCCCGACGACAGCAACACACCCTCGTGCTTTGATTCTTGTTGTAAAGAGCATGAAACACAATCACAGATACAACAACAGCAGCATGGAAAGAAGGAAGGAAACAAAGGAAACAAATTATTGCACCTCTGGGTGCTCCGACATGTTCTCCCTGTGTCAGCATGGGTTTCCTCCAGGTGCTCCCACATGTTCTCCCCGTGTCAGCGTGGGTTTCCTCCAGGTGCTCCCACATGTTCTCCCCGTGTCAGCGTGGGTTTCCTCCAGGTGCTCCCACATGTTCTCCTCGTGTCAGCGTGGGTTTCCTCCAGGTGCTCCCACATGTTCTCCCCGTGTCAGCGTGGGTTTCCTCCAGGTGCTCCCACATGTTCTCCCTGTGCCAGCGTGGGTTTCCTCTGGGTGCTCCGACATGTTCTCCCCGTGTCAGCGTGGATTTCCTCTGGGTGCTCCCACATGTTCTCCCCGTGTCAGCATGGGTTTCCTCCAGGTGCTCTGACATGTTCTCCCCGTGTCAGTGTGGGTTTCCTCCAGGTGCTCCCACATGTTCTCCCCGTGTCAGCGTGGGTTTCCTCCAGGTGCTCCCACATGTTCTCCCCGTGTCAGCGTGGGTTTCCTCCAGGTGCTCTGACATGTTCTCCCCGTGTCAGCGTTGGTTTCCTCCAGGTGCTCCCACATGTTCTCCCCGTGTCAGCGTGGGTTTCCTCCAGGTGCTCCTACATGTTCTCCCCGTGTCAGCGTGGGTTTCCTCCAGGTGCTCCTACATGTTCTCCCCGTGTCAGCGTGGGTTTCCTCCAGGTGCTCCCACATGTTCTCCCCGTGTCAGCGTTGGTTTCCTCCAGGTGCTCCCACATGTTCTCCCCGTGTCAGCGTGGGTTTCCTCCAGGTGCTCCTACATGTTCTCCCCGTGTCAGCGTGGGTTTCCTCCAGGTGCTCCCACATGTTCTCCCCGTGTCAGTGTACCACCACATTTAGGTTCAGTACATAGAAGCATAAAAAGCAGTGTACAGGAAGAGCAGTATTGGAACTTTAAAGATCCTTGAACGATCTCAAGCCTCCATCACCCATAATGTGAGAGAGAGTGGGGATCCCAGCATTAGACCATGAAGGAAAAGAAAACGGTTTTCCACCCAGACTGAGGAATTAAGTTGGAGAAGTCTGATAAAAAGAAACATCGTGGTATCGGTTGTGCTCGGCTGGATGCAGCAGCGTTTAGTCTAAAGTTTCAGGACGTTGGGGGGGATGCAGCTTCAAGAAGCAAACAGCAACATCCGAACATTAAAAACATACAGAATTCGTACAGCAGAGCTGGCGTTATTTAATCCATGACAAGGATGAAGAGGAAAAGTAATGTTCAACAGGAAGAAAGAGGAGGGAAAGATGAAACCGGTGTATGTGCTGAGGAGAGCAGAGTGGGCGGGGGATTACTGCACATAATTACAGAGAGCTTGATAATTCATTAGCAGCCATATTGCATGATTACTCTCATTAGCTCTATTAATCAGAACCGAATGTGTTAGAGAATGAGGGGGCTCCGCCATCGTCATGACAACCACATCACTGCTCCGAGAATTCGTTTAATATATGTAGAGACTTAGCCCCGACCCATAATTCATCTGAAGAGTTCTGCGTGTGTTTCTGCAGCATGATCGATGTTCTTCTTCTGTTGTTAAAAACTCTTCAGTGAGTCACAGTGACGACGTCTACGTGCACAAAGTATTCCAGTTTTTGTCCGTATTCTGAAAAGGACAACGTCCCTACTGAGCTGTACATGTGTAATGATAAAGAATATTCCACTAATATTCTTGTCCACATGCAGCCATGCAGACTCTGATTAACTAACGTTTATTGTGTCAAAATACAGAACAGATGGAGCCGCTTGTCGTTTCCCTCGTTGCATTAAAACAGAATTTTAAAAAAAGTCTTCCCGTGTTACATCTGTTGATATCGGAGTCTTTCATACTGTTTAAAAGTAGGTTTGTTTCTCCTTCAGACCTGAAATGTCTTCTTTCTTGGACACACGTCTCTACACCCACCTGTTTGTGTACAGCGTATCCATGACAACACACAATGACTGTGAACAGATGACTGTGTGTCACAAACTGCAGTAAAAAACAACAACTGATACATACATTCTCCCAGCTGGTCACCAACACCTTTTAATGTTGATATTTGGTTGAGTATAGGTTGTGACGTCGGGTGATCAAAATTCAATGTCAGGACGTTTGTGGCCAGCGTCTGTGGATGCTGAATACTGATCGCAGATTCATTCATTCATTCTCTGTAACCGCTTATCCTGTTAGAGGTCGTGGGGGGTGGAGCCTATCCCAGCTGACATTGGGTGAGAGGCGGGGTTCACCTGGACAGGTCACCAGACTATCACAGGGCTGACACATAGAGACAGACAACCATTCACACTCACATTCACACCTACGGACAATTTAGAGTCACCAATTAACCTGCATGTCTTTGGACTGTAAGAGGAAGCTGGAGCACCCAGAGGAAACCCACGCTGACACGGGGAGAACATGTGGGAGCACCTGGAGGAAACCCACGCTGACACGAGGAGAACATGTGGGAGCACCTGGAGGAAACCCACGCTGACACGGGGAGAACATGTGGGAGCACCCGGAGGAAACCCACGCTGACACGGGGAGAACATGTGGGAGCACCCGGAGGAAACCCATGCTGACACGAGGAGAACATGTCGGAGCACCTGGAGGAAACCCACGCTGACACGGGGAGAACATGTGGGAGCACCCGGAGGAAACCCACGCTGACACGGGGAGAACATGTGGGAGCACCTGGAGGAAACCCACGCTGACACGGGGAGAAAATGTGGGAGCACCCGGAGGAAACCCATGCTGACACGGGGAGAACATGTGGGAGCACCCGGAGGAAACCCACGCTGACACGGGGAGAACATGTGGGAGCACCTGGAGGAAACCCACGCTGACATGGGGAGAACATGTGGGAGCACCTGGAGGAAACCCACACTGACACAGGAAGAACATGTGGGAGCACCTGGAGGAAACCCACACTGACACGGAGAGAACATGTGGGAGCACCTGGAGCGAACCCACGCTGACATGGGGAGAACATGTCGGACATCACTGTCAAAGTAGCAGTATTTGACGTGCTGGGTCGTTCCATGCTGCCCCTAAAACTGATACGCCCAGATTGTATCATACCACCATAAAAGACGCCTCTTTGTGTCTTTGTCAGTCGCTGACATCACTGACAAAGGGTGGTATTTTATGAGTAAGGTTGTTGCCCGCTGTCTCTAAAACTGATGCACCCAGTGCGTATCACACCACACATAAAAGGTACCTTTTGCAACAGTGTTTGATGCCGACATCACTGAAGAAGCAGTAGTATTTGACGTGTTACACTGGTGCATATTAAAGCACCACGAAAGGTACCTCTTTACGTTGGTGTCCAATGCCAATGTCCACTGAGAAACGGCAGTATTTGAAGGGTATGGTTGTCGCCCACTGTCTCTAAAAGTGATGATTTCACACACCTCCTCTCTGCATGTTGATTTGTCCTTGAGTCAGTGTAGGAATGTGAATGAGTGAATGAGAGGTAAACTTTAAACGTGTAGTATAAATGAAGTCCATTAACCATCTGACTGTTGGCGAAGGTCAACGATGTGTCCAACCTCTCCACAGCTCTCATTAAACTCCAGTTGGTGCTGTTTTTTCTGAACACTGACTGAAGACGACTCCATGAAGAATTGAAGTTGGAGCTGACTCCACTGAGAGTTTACAGCCGTCTCTGCTGTTCTCAGCTCATTGATCTGCTTCACGCTGACATCCAAAGGCTCTCGCCAGCCCCTCATAACACACACCATCCCTGCTGCCCAGCTCCGTCTGGTCTCAGCTGACTCTCATGAAACTGACGCTCGCTCTATTTCAGAGTATTGTGTTCAAACATTTATCGCCCTGGGGAGGATTTCTGGCAGTGAACAACTGGGCTGACAGATACCCCGCTGTATTCCTCCTCACTGCACCGCCGCTTGTTCAACAAGAAGTAGTTTCAGCACGTAACTCGCCACAAGCTGTTTGTTTGTTAATGAAACCAGATTTAACATGAGAATTATGTAATGAGCTTGGAGCTTTCCAAAACAAGCTAGCTGCTGCTGTTTTCAACCTGGTTTCTCTCCAAAGTCAAACACCGACACAAGATTGCGCACAGGGTCTGATCTCTGACTGCCAGACACCCCACCGGATCAACAGACTTCCTGCAGCTGTTAATCAGGTTGGACACGGCGCTGAAGGACCATCTCCAGAGTGTTAGCATGGGCTAATTAGCAGCGGCGGCTAACATCCAACAGCAAGCTTTTAAAGGGAGGTGTTGGCAGGTATGAAGAGTCACACTTGTTGGTTGTGTTGTTGTGTTAACAGTTTGATTTGGTTTGGTCAGAGCTGTGGAATATTTAATTTTAAACAGGTTCCAGAGTGCAATTTTTTGGAGACAGCACCGTCTCTGTTGTCATGTAAACTTGCAATATGCAGTTCCTCTGAAAACGGAGACTTTTCGCACATGCTCATTACGGTTCCAGTCACTAGGCATGTGCGAGAAAGTCGACCATCACAACAACAATGGCGGCCTCCCGAGCTCTGTGTGCTGCTCACCCTGTTGAATCTATTGTAGCAACTCCACCTTGTCATCCGTCCAGATAAACGTTCCTGCGGTCGCCATTTTGTTTGTTCATACATCACCACTCTGTAGAAGGAAGTGCATGTGCACAGGCGCGTCTTGTTTCATTACAAAGTCACACCGGCCTGGCATGTGTACTACAGTGTTTTTGATCATTTTTGCAGATCCGTGTGCACGGTTATCAAAACGTTGTTGTCTGAACGCAGAACTTTTTTCAAAAAGAAAATGAGAAACGATTCCGTTTTCAGCAGATCGTTTTTGTGTAAACATGACCAAACATTACTCTGCTTCACTCCTCACCTCCACCTGTCACACCTTCTTTACATTTCTTCTTCCAGACATCTGTTCGTCACCTCTGCTCCTTGATTCTCTTCTTCTCTCTGTACTCTGACTTTAGGAGCTCCTGATCTTTGCTGAGGCGTTCTGAATGAGCTCATCAGGCTGCAGTCTGCCTCACAGGTTTACATCAGCGACACCTGACCCATGTCAGATGGATGCCACCATTTCACTATTCCTGTGAGGGTTGTTGCAGTCGATTCTATGTAAGGGTCAACCACAGACTTTGTCATGCCCCCCCCCCCCACCTTGTACCCTTCGACCCCCCCCCCGATGGTGGGTTTGCATGATGCTTTGGAAAAAGCAACACACGTGATTTCCAGATCTGGATGATCATGATCCAGGTTAAACTTTAAAAACTTAAAAATACCCAGAGGCAGTGAGCTGAAAGAAGAGGGTATTCTCACCGCTGCTTTTATGGGACACATTTCCTAACATGTTGAACTAAAGTAAATGTCAGAGTCTGCGTGACGGCTGTGTGTGTGTGGCAGGTCACGGAGGGTGACGTCAGGACTGAACCTTTGCAGAGATGTGCTGATGTGTTGGGGCAGAGAGTCAAACAGTGGACGGAGGAAGCTGGCAGCAGTGAGCTTCCCGTGCTCGCTGCAGCTGGTTAACAAACACGTCCTCTCAGCCCGTCACATGTCGCTGCTACAGTTTTGTCTTAATGGAGATGAATGAAAGCACAGACGTGTGAAAGCTTTCACTTCCAGGACTGCGTGTGACATGATGAGCTACTTCCTTCATTACTCTGGAGATGTTTCTGCAGATGGTTTCCAGAAGCACTGCTGATTGCTCAGGGGAGACGGACGTGAGAGTTCTTGTTAAATTCAGTCCTTCAAGATGTGTTGAGCTGAAGAGTGTTGTTATCGTGCCAAGACAGCAGACTGGCCGCTGATCTGTGGAGAGAAAACTCATCATCATCTACTTGATAAGGATGTAATTTGTAAATCCGAGCAGCATTTTAAGAAGTGCAGGAGGAAAATACTTTTGAATAAAATGGCTCAAGAAAATCTCCAAGCAGGAAACCCTATCACCTGACGTTTGGGGACTGAAAAGCCGCAGGAAAACAGCAAAGGGTCACAAAAAACACCCACGTTTGGGGGCTAAAAACGTGCAAAAACACCCACATTTGGGTGCTCGAAGCTGCAGGAACCCACATTTTAACCTGCAGTGACAGGTTGCTGAAAAACACCCGCATTTTGAATCTTAAACCTGTAGGAAAATCAGCGATGACCTACTAAAAAACACCAAAGTTTCAGAGCTAAAAGCTGCAGGAGAAACAGCGATGGCTCACTAAAGAGCACCCACATTTTGAAGCTTGAACCTGTAGGAAAATCAGCGATAGCTCACTAAAAAACACCCACATTTCAGAGCTAAAAGCTGCAGGAGAAACAGCAACAGGTTGCTAAAAACACCCAACTTTGGGGGCTTTAAAGCTGCAAGAAAAAAAAAACTTTTTAACCTCTAAAAAACACCCACATTTGGGAGGTAAGAGCTGCAGGAAAAACAGCGAACTAAAGAACACCCACATTTTGAAGCTGAAGGCTGCAGGAAAAACAGTGACAGGTGGCTAAAAAACAGCTACATTTCAGATCAAGAGCTGCAGAAGAAACAATGGCAGGTTGCTGAAGCCACATTTAGGGGCTAAAAGCTGCAGAAGGGCACCTGAAAACAAAGCGCAGGGGTAAAAATAAGGAATGGGAATGGGGCCTTTAGTTTTTGGCTTTGACAGAGAGTAGCTGATGCTCAACTTTGCAGAGCCATTGAAATAAAACAGCAAATTCTTCATTCAGGTGGCGTCCTCCTTTAAGTCAGAATTTGGAGCCAAAAGCAACGCTGCCTCCCACCCACCAACACATACACGAACAATCATATTTGCACAATCAAGCCAGAGGCGGATTGATCTGTGGCACAGCGTTTACCCCAGCGCTCCGTGTGCCGCAATCAGTGCAGCGTTAACTTTTTAAAATTCATGAGCTCTGAGTGCCAGAAACAGAGTGGCCGCCCACACACAGCTCTGCAGGACTGTAATGGTCCTGGATCAGGGAAACGTGCCGCACAGTGCCAGACCACCAATGAGCTGCAATCATTCTGCGTTTGAAGGCGCTCGGGAGCCTTTTAACCCACAGCCTGATTCATCCTCAAGTCTCCAGTGAGCGTCTCAGCCCAGTTAATATTGTTCCAGCACCTCCAGGATCCAAACAGCAGGCAGGCCAGGGAGCTCCTGCACCTTCAGATTAATTAATCATCTTTTATTAGCTGCAGAGATGTCCATCATTACTGAGATGTGTCTTTGATGCCTCACTCAATTTGTTTTCATTAAGTCAAGTCCCAGCGGACGTGTCAGGATGATGTGCTAACACACACACACACACACACACAGCAGTAAAACCCGACAAAAGCTGCTCGAGGCTTCGGTCACATCCTCTCTGAAGAGATCATCACTACAACACGATGAAGGGCTCGAGGGCCTGAGAGGGAGAAGAGGGCAGCGTGAATGTGAAATGAATTTCATCTCTTTTCTCGTGCGCTCTCTGTGCTGAAGCAGTTTTAAAGAGCGCAGCAGAGACGGACAGAAAAAAGGACATCTGATATTAGAAGATCTGAGACCTCCACTCACAGTCCTTCTCACTGACGTCCACACGAGTCTGACTTTTATCTCCTCCTGCTTCAGTCTTCATGTAATCCTGTTGTATCACTTCACCTCTGAGACTCAGATTCTCTTCAGGATTCACGTTCCAGTCGAGTGCCCTTAATGTCCGACTTCCATGAGGGACACTGGAGCGCTTCTCCCCACACTTGCTGTCTTTTCTGGGGGTTGTCCACTCACAGACGCACAGTCTCCAGTGTTCAGTTGAAATTCAGTATTTTATGAATGTTTGTGTGAAAGAAAGGCAGATTTAAATGTTAAATCATCATCAACACACTGAACTGAATTACTGTGAGTTTAATAAGAGCAAATCTGGACTTAATGAAACAGGATTTGAGTCTTTTTCTGTGATATAAATATAAACTTATCCCTCCCTCCACAGGTAATTTGGATCCATCGGGATCACTTTCCCTCTCCGTCCTCCAGTGTAGAGGGACAGACGTAGCACCTGCAGTCGATCCTTCTTTATAAAATCTTCATCTACGTACTGTGATGAGGTTAAATCTCATATTATTCTTGTATCTCTTCTACTCTTTATGAATCTTATTTATTTTTTCCATGTCATTTTGTGTACATTTTAGGCCTGTCAGTCTCAATATTGAATCGCGATTAATTGCACATTTTTCATCTCTTCTAAATGAACCTTAAAGACATTTTTCAAGGTTCTAACACTCTTGTCAACATGAGAAAGGGAAAATATGCAAATGTCTGTTTATATTATTATTTCAACGATTGAAAACAATGAGTCATCGTGTCCAGAATATTCTCCAATAACCTCAGAGGTACTGCAGGGAAACTGACGACTGGTTGGATGCCTCATGTGACGCAGGGCGTACACTCCAACAGGAGCTGCCTGGCACTGCAGGTCATGTTGCGTTCACTATCAGTGGTCAGTGTGCTGATTTTATGTTCGCTGCCCCACCATCTGTCCACCTGCATAAAGTGTGTGGCGCATGCGTTGGTGCAGTGTCTCTACTGTCTACTTAACAGTCGAAGCGACCGAAGTTCCCACTGTGGGTCAAAATAACGTGCCGTGACCTCGAGGTCGTCTCTCCCAACATCTCGTCGACTTCAGCTTTCTGACGCTTGTAGAGTCGTCCAGGTGTCTCCGGTGCAATCCATCACTATCCAGTGTGGTCTGCCTCTGGCGAGGAGGAGGAGGGCTCTCTGCATCAGCTGTGTGATTGGCCAACGAGTGGAGTTTGAGACTCGACATACTCTGGCAGGTCACATGTACAGAAAATGCAAACAGCGTTGGTCTTGTAGAGAGAACTATCTGGCTGAGCTCTGAAGCTGAACCTGCCGTTCTAGAGACGCCTCTCTGTATCCATGTCTGCTCACAGAGGTTTGTTTCTGCTCGACATCCACCACGTTACTGCTGCATCGCTTCCTGATTTCCCAAACTATGGTGTGGGCCGAGGGTCACATTTACCGAATGTATGTGTGTTAATCGCGCGTCAAAAAATGAGTGGCGTTAAAAGGAATTTGCATGAACTCGTTAGTAACGTGTTAACTTTGACAGCTTTAGTAAATTTATTCTGCTTTTTGAATGAATTGAAAATTATCTTCTGAAAAATGTTTTTGAAGAATGTGAAAGAAATTAAAAGATATTGTGTACCTACGAAAAGTAATGCATCAGAATTCATATGTTACTGACGTCAAGGTGATATCAGCACGAGACATTTGGAAGACGTTGATTTGAAGTTCAGTTGTTACATTAACTGTCGGCAGCGTTCTGCATCGACTGATGTTGACGTTAGATGTCGTCCTGATACTGAATCTGACCGTCTGACCTTTTAAACACGATTCACGATTCTTATTTTCAGGTGATGACACAGTAAAGAAAACATTCTTATTATTAAGGCGGTACCTGACTCAGGATGTCGGGCGAATCAGATTTGACTGTTTAACATGAAAATTCAAAGTTCTGAAGTTTGAACGGGGCTCAGAGGGACGATCAGTGTGACAGCAGCATTCACATCGTTTAGCAAACAAGCTAACGGTGCTAATGATAAATCAGAAATGTGCAACAACATTTTTTTCAGACACTAGATATCAAACAAAAGTCAGAGACTGTATCGTATTAAATATCTGTGAGCTGTAAATTTTCTCTGCAGAAAAGAGACGATAAAGTTCTCTATGACGGTGCAGAGTGCATTGTGTCTGCAGCTGCCTGCATCATGATGAAAGTCAAGAGCGCTCAGTCGGCTAAAACATCCCCAGAAGTTCACTGACCAACGAAAACAAAAAGACGACAAAAGTCAGTGGACCGCGGGCTCTCTGGCTGATGATTCAAATATCAGACTTTTAAGGAGTCCAGAGCTGTGACTTTTTGGACGGACCAAATGTACAGAGCTGTAAAGTTGTCCACCATGGTACCAGTTAGCTGCTAGCTAACCGTAGCTAACTTGTTTGTCCATTGTTTGGTCTGTGACGTAATAGGTCAACAGGAAAAAGGTCCAATACTTACAAGCTGAAAGGGGGCATATCTCCACCTATCAGAGAGGAGTCGCACATACTGAGGCCTCCCGTGCTTGTATACTGGGACAAGGACAGGAGTCCAGTTAAATGTCCTCGTCCTGCTGGGACTGTAGCTCCACTTCACTGTGACTGGAGACGGACTGATTGATGCTGCGTTGGGTCTCGATGACTCCACATGTCTGACATCATGTGACATCTACAGTACAGGCCAAAAGTTTGGACACACCTTCTCATTCGATGCGTTTTCTTTATTTTCATGACTATTTACATTGTAGATTCTCACTGAAGGCATCAAAACTATGAATGAACACATGTGGAGTTATGTACTTAACAAAAAAAGGTGAAATAACTGAAAACATGTTTTATATTCTAGTTTCTTCAAAATAGCCACCCTTTGCTCTGATTACTGCTTTGCACACTCTTGGCATTCTCTCCATGAGCTTCAAGAGGTAGTCACCTGAAATGGTTTTCACTTCACAGGTGTGCCTTATCAGGGTTAATTAGTGGAATTTCTTGCTTTATCAATGGTGTTGGGACCATCAGTTGTGTTGTGCAGAAGTCAGGTTAATACACAGCCGACAGCCCTATTGGACAACTGTTAAAATTCATATTATGGCAAGAACCAATCAGCTAACTAAAGAAAAACCAGTGGCCATCATTACTTTAAGAAATGAAGGTCAGTCAGTCCGGAAAATTGCAAAAACTTTAAATGTGTCCCCAAGTGGAGTCGCAAAAACCATCAAGTGCTACAACGAAACTGGCACACATGAGGACCGACCCAGGAAAGGAAGACCAAGAGTCACCTCTGCTTCTGAAGATAAGTTCATCCGAGTCACCAGCCTCAGAAATCGCAAGTTAACAGCAGCTCAGATCAGAGACCAGATGAATGCCACACAGAGTTCTAGCAGCAGACCCATCTCTAGAACAACTGTTAAGAGGAGACTGTGCGAATCAGGCCTTCATGGTCAAATAGCTGCTAGGAAACCACTGCTAAGGAGAGGCAACAAGCAGAAGAGATTTGTTTGGGCCAAGAAACACAAGGAATGGACATTAGACCAGTGGAAATCTGTGCTTTGGTCTGATGAGTCCAAATTTGAGATCTTTGGTTCCAACCGCCGTGTCTTTGTGAGACGCAGAAAAGGTGAACGGATGGATTCCACATGCCTGGTTCCCACTGTGAAGCATGGAGGAGGAGGTGTGATGGTGTGGGGGTGTTTTGCTGGTGACACTGTTGGGGATTTATTCAAAATTGAAGGCACACTGAACCAGCATGGCTACCACAGCATCCTGCAGCGACATGCCATCCCATCCGGTTTGGGTTTAGTTGGACGATCATTTATTTTTCAACAGGACAATGACCCCAAACACACCTCCAGGCTGTGTAAGGGCTATTTGACCAAGAAGGAGAGTGATGGAGTGCTGTGGCAGATGACCTGGCCTCCACAGTCACCGGACCTGAACCCAGTCGAGATGGTTTGGGGTGAGCTGGACCGCAGAGTGAAGGCAAAGGGGCCAACAAGTGCTAAACACCTCTGGGAACTCCTTCAAGACTGTTGGAAAACCATTTCAGGTGACCACCTCTTGAAGCTCATGGAGAGAATGCCAAGAGTGTGCAAAGCAGTAATCAGAGCAAAGGGTGGCTATTTTGAAGAAACTAGAATATAAAACATGTTTTCAGTTATTTCACCTTTTTTTGTTAAGTACATAACTCCACATGTGTTCATTCATAGTTTTGATGCCTTCAGTGAGAATCTACAATGTAAATAGTCATGAAAATAAAGAAAACGCATTGAATGAGAAGGTGTGTCCAAACTTTTGGCCTGTACTGTACACGCGGACACCAGAGAGCCTCAGAGGAAGGCGGCTGTAGACAACAGGGAGGAGAAGCAGCTGCTCGTGCAGTGTGAAAGCAGTTATTATCTCCAGATTGGACTGTGTGTGTTGAAGTGCACCTCTCATCTGTCCTCGTGTCTGGCTCGAGGCTGTCACACCTATCCATGTTCAGATTCCCAAAGTCACATCACAAATTGCCTTTCATTGCTGTACAGAGGAGGACAAACACTGTCCTCCTGTCTCTCACACATTTTCCTCCTCTCTCTCAGCACAGTCCATCTCAGAGAGCTCCACACTCATTATCGCAGCAAATTGCTCTGAGTCAGCCACAAGCAACGCGGCGTTGCAATCCTCTGGTATTATTTGGCTGCCAGAGAGCTTCTGACGCAGCGACTTCACCTCGTCTGTGAGGCTGATTGGAACGACTGAACGGCTGCGTTAGGTTTGAGGCCAATAACGAGAGACATCTCTCACACAGACAGGTTTCATGATAACTCACAGCCTGCAGAGGATGAGAGGTGAACACATGAACTGTGCTCATGAATCACTCAATAACAGATTCAGAACAACACCACCACCTTCTGTCAGACGCATCACCTCCACTGAGGTTTTTATTTGTGTTTCATTAGTTTGATACAGAGCAGCTGCAGCCTGGGGGGGGTGACTCAGGTGGGACATGACAGGAAATGAGAACCGCCGTCCCTTCATTTATTAGCTACCGTCAGAGTGATGGTGATGGGTGGAGGAGGAAGGAAAAGAACGAAGGGGAAACTTACGAGAAGGAAAGGAGCAGGCGGAGACACAAAAAACATCTTTTTAACAAATTTCCCTTAGAAATGTGGCGAAACAGGAAGTGACACGAAAACACTCAAGGTACAACCACCTCAAGTCAGTTCCTACAGCAACGACAAGAAACCTTCATCTTGTGTTGATTTTGCCCCTGAGGACAAAAACAGGTGTTAGCATGCTAGCATGCTAGCTAAGTTAGCTGAAAAGTTGTCTGTTTCCACTTTAACATGTTGATTAAACACGTCTCCATCTGATACTTTGACTTGGATTAGTGCTAAAATGGACGATCTGGAGGAACAAGACCGCCCGTCTGGAGGGTAGAGGTGTGTGGACACTGGAGGAAAGCTGCCGTCCAGCCCTCCGTCTGGTTCTTCCATCAGAGGAGCAGATCACAGTCTGGGTCAGCAGGGTTTGATGGAGGCTGTTTAGGAGCTCAGAGTCAGGACGCTGGTCAGATTTGTCCTCGGTGGTTTCATGTCCCTGTCCTCTGGACAGGAAGTCTTGTTCCTCCAGATCATTTTAACACTAATCAGAGTCAAAGTATCAACAGACGGAGACATGTTAAAGTGGAAACGGACAACTTTTCAACGAGCTAACGCTGCAGCCAGAAACAAGTATCTATGATCCATCGTCTGTTTAATAATCTAAACAAAGAAGATGTTTCCTTGGAGCGCTCCTCCTAAAGCGGGATTTATACTTATGCATCAAATAAACGCCACAGCCTGACGTCACCTCCCCAGAAATGTGACTCCACGTCACAGTGACGCAGACCTCCTGTCTGTCTCTGTGAGCTGAAACCATTTCCCTCAGTGGAAACTAAACTTTGATTGACTTTAATTTGACAGATAAGAAACAATAAACTGTGAAGACAATAAAGCCTCCACACACTGTGTGTGATTTATCCTGGCTGAAATATGAGCAGAGGAAATCTCTGCTAGCTGCTAGGCTCATTTATACAATGTAAAATGCCATAGGCTTGTGCTAATAACGTTAGCATGTTGTATTTGTGGGGAAAATGTGTCCAGATAAAGACAAGTGTTTGTCTGTGAATGCTGCCAGTTATAGTGAAGCTGATTGGTGTTTGAAACTGTCTCTATGAAGCCATGTTTAATGTGTGTTTACTGTGTGTTTACTGTGTGTTTGTTTGTTTAATGTGTGTTTAATGTGTGTTTGTTTGTTTAATGTGTGTTTAATGCTTAGTTTGTGTTTAATGTGTGTTTAATGTGTGTTTGAGTGTTTAATGCTTAGTTTGTGTTTAATGTGTGTTTAATGTGTGCTTACTGTGTGTTTAATGTGTGTTAAATGTGTGTTTTGAATCAACTAAACTTTACAGCACTTCACAGAAACTCCAGCTTCGTCTAGTGTTTGGAGGTGTAACTGCAGAGTGACACAGACACACCACTGCAGAGGTGTAAATGCTCTCAACGGTGTCGGCTGTGTGTGTATATATTGAAGTCTTTATTATTTCGAACATGAACATGAAACATGAGACAGCAGTGAAATCAAACAAAACAAAACAAAATAATGATAATAATAATCAATAATAAATAATGGTGAGTAAGAAACAAAATGTAAAAAATGACTCCATCATTAACATGCTCAAAAAGGAGTAGGAAGAAGTAAAAACTTATTTAATCCTACCTCTATCTTTGTTTCATTATCATTATAATGAATTTATTCATCTATGATTTTTATACAGAAAATAGAAAAGAAAAAAAGATATATATGAATATATTTTTATATTTTCTATACAAAGTTTTATATAAATATCAATATAGTAATATAATAATATAACAATACAACCTCACACATATTTACACTGATATAAATACACCAATTTATAAATGAATATATCCGTATCTACAGTAAATCAGATTATAGGTATATAGGGTCTGCACACAGTATAAATCCTGCTTAACTCAACAACATGTCCAAATGCAAGTACGGCGCTGAATGTCTTCCTCTGTGGGACCTTTCAACTGGTGCCTGAGAAGAAATGTGGACCAGTTGGGAACCACTGGTGTGGCAGTATTCCATGAGGCAGCGCTGGGTGGGGGTGTATGAGGTGGTGCTGGGGGGGCTGAGTGCCCTGCAGCCCGCCTCGTGCAGTCTGCAGCCCTGATCCCACAGGAAGTAACCTTTTTCAACAATAAAGGCTGAACAGAGCTTTGAGATGAAAACTCCTCTGCTGCTGCTCCCAGATCAGCTCTCACCAAACTGCGCACACACACACACACACACACACGCCTCTCCGTGCAGAGCGGTGAGCACCGTCAGCAGACACAGCACCGTCTGTGGCCGCAGACAGAGCACCGACAGCCGGACAGGTGAGTGCAGCTCCTCTCCCGCCGCCGTGTTTTCTGGGTGTAGCTGTCGGGTGTGAGCGTCGGTGCGGCGACACGGAGCTGATTGACACGGTACCGACACGCGGCGGTCTGAGCCGACGGCGGCGCGTTCCTCCGCGCGCAGTTCGCTCCGTTTGGATCCAGCCGGTCGGTCAGAGGAGGAGAGGTCACTGCTGTCACCTCCTCCACCTGCCTCACGTGCAGCTGCAGGAGGAGCTGCAGGAGACGGAGCTGCAGCCTGGGCGGATTTAATTGGTTAATTGTAGTTTAATTGGTCGTGACTGGGATGACTGGGATGACTGGGCGGTGAGAGGAGGAAGCTCCCTGATCGATGGCCGTGTTTGTGTGTCAGGACCTGAGTCCACATGTGTCCGTGTGTCTGCAGCCAGAGGACAGACAGACGTGAGACAGCAGCTGCTTCTGCCTTCACATGAAACTTGGACAGAGGTGAGAGTTTAATGATGCACACTCTGACACCACAGTCACACTGAGGATGATGAGGGTGAGGATGATGATGATAAGTCACACAGCTGTGGTTAATTGTCCTGCTTTTGAATGAGTGCAGTCAGTGACAGCAGTCACGTGCTGAGCCAGGACAAAGTGCAGCAGTAATGTGTCCTGTGTTTAAAGTCAGCCTTCATGGATTTAGTGCAACTTCATTTCTTCAAGGTCAAAAGCAAAGTTTGAACATTTGACAGTGACGTGGTGACGTGACGTCAGCACTGGAGGGTCTGTATGCACACATCCAACATGTCTGATGTTTGTGCCACAGCTCCTGTGGGTGTGTCTAAACTGGGTTTAAATGATTCTGTATATATTTAATATCTATAACGTCATCACTCAGTGTATCACAGTGCGTCTGTTTTTTTGAGGGACCCATTTTTACTGTTCACATGTCGCACACGCCCGCATCCTCTCATACGTAGTTTAAACATTTTCTAAACAAATGTTTTTATTATTTTTTTTAAACAAATAAGCTTTTAATATAATTCTTAACTTTATTTTAAGGCTCTTTGGCGCCCCCTTAAGAGGCCCCGCCCCTCTGGTTGGGAACCACTGCTGTGGGGGGCTGTAGTGCAGGCAGGTGAAGGGTTAATGTGGAGACACAGAGTGTGTGTGAGCTGACTGCTTCTGTCAGCATCTTTACTCTGATTTTTTCATTCACTAAACATAATTTATTCAAATTTAAATAGACTGCAACAGTCGGTCTGTTAAAGCTGAAAAACCTTCCCAGCTCTCCTTTGTGTTGTCCGTGCTGCTGCTGCCCTGCATCAGTGCTGCCGCTCGCTCCCTCAGCCCACCTCCACCCCAGCATCCACCTGCAGGCTCCGGCGAGGGGGGAAATATTTAATCTTGTTCTTTACTCCCCGATATCTCATGTTAACATATCTGCAGGAAGTGACGAGGCCGGAGTCTGGACGCCAAACTCTCACTATGCTCTGCTGTTGAAATAAACATTTAAACGTGAGTTAATTAGTTGAAAAATATGTTTATTTATTATTGATTTAAGAAGCAACAAAATCAGTGATGTAGTTTCACAGTCATGTCTTTAGTCTGTGAACAACAACAGATTCAGATTCTGTCACAATATTATTAGTTCAACTGAATCCCATTGAAACAAACGTCCCCTGGGATCTGAATATATAACTCATCTCTGACCATCAGGCTGTAACTGTGACAGGCTGTTAGGAGACAGAGTCACTGTGCTGCTGCCAGAGGAGCCGCTGAATGACTTTATTCACCACTACTGAAGCTCCTCTTCTTTTTGGAACCACCACTCAGTCAACGAGTCGAAATATCGCGAGTATCACGACATGAATTTTTCATACGGTGTTAAAAACTACAGCGTTATTATGGTGAATGCGATGATATGACACACCCTTAATCTGGAACGCTGTGCCTCATGATGACGTACCAGAGAAAGACGTCCTGTACGTCTGATATGAGACAGGAAATACATGCGGTGCAACTGCGGAAATTTCTATCTGTTAACATTCTGGGAAATCTGTGGTGTTTGTGGTTTGTGGGTCCAGGTCAGAACGTTCACTAACTGGGTGGCAAATTCTAGTTTGGTATCCTGAAGAACTTTGTATCTCCTTCCATCAACCTTCAGTGGCTCCAACAGTTAAACCAAAGAATGAGGAAGCCGAGACCTGTTTCAGGTGTGGTCTCATTAAAGGTCTCAGTCTGAGTGCCGATATACCTCGTGGTTTTCGTGCAACTTCCTCAAACTCAACAGTGATAAAACTGAGGTTCTTCTCGTGGGTAGGACTATGGCTAAACCACACAGTTTCTCTCTGACCTTTGACAACTCCAAAGTCCGTCTGTCCCCTCAGATTAAGAGTCTGGATGTCATCCTGGACAGCACATTGTCCTTTGAGGCCCACATCAGTGACGTTACTCGGTCTGCAGACTTTCATCTTCGAAATATTAATTGTCTTCACCTATCTCTTCCACCTCAGAGCGCTTCTATCCTTTCTCATTGTTTGGCTACATCCTGTACTGAGTATTGAGCTCTGTCCCCTCCACAGATCATGTGGAACAGAGAAATGTGATGTTATGGTCTGCAGAAATGTACCATGCCAACATTTTCTTGTGGTGACTGTTCAAATCATTCAGAGATGTGATTGTGAAATGTAGTTGCACTTTTTCACAGTTTAATGAGGGTCAGATGTTTTAAGACTCCTCATATCCTCACATCCAAGAATGCATGTTGCGTTCAGGTGCTGGTAGAAAACTCGTCCGGGCATTCAGCACATTCATGCGGAACTTATGTTTTTTTTCTCTAAAGCCCACCCAGTCACTAGACGAAAATGCAGACCGTTTGTTAGTTTCATATACATCATATCATCGTTTCTAAGATGACATCTTCTCTTAGCTGTCATCAGGAGGAGGAGGGGATGGTGGAGAGAGCCTGCTGAGCTGCAGACCACTGGTCAACACCAACAAACAACTAAATTGTCCCACAAAGAGGTAAATTTATCTTGGGTTTCCTCTGGTGCGCCGACATGTTCTTCCTGTGTCAGTGTGGGTTTCCTCCAGGTGCTCCCACATGTTCTCCCCGTGTCAGCGTGGGTTTCCTCCAGGTGCTCTGACATGTTCTCCTCGTGTCAGCGTGGGTTTCCTCCAGGTGCTCAGACATGTTCTCCCCGTGTCAGCGTGGGTTTCCTCCAGGTGCTCCCACATGTTCTCCCCGTGTCAGCGTGGGTTTCCTCCGGATGCTCCCACATGTTCTCCCCGTGTCAGCGTGGGTTTCCTCCAGGTGCTCAGACATGTTCTCCCCGTGTCAGCGTGGGTTTCCTCCAGGTGCTCCAGCTTCCTCCCACAGTCCAAAGACATGCAGGTTAACTGGTGACTCTAAATTGTCCGTAGGTGTGAATGTAAGTGTGAATGGTTGTCTGTCTCTATGTGTCAGCCCTGTGATAGTCTGGTGACCTGTCCAGGGTGAACCCCGCCTCTCACCCAATGTCAGCTGGGATAGGCTCCACCTCCTGCTTTGTGGGGACAAAAAACTTTCCCACTTTCAAAATCAGAGACTGTTCTCCTACGAAAAAATGTCTTTTTTTTCCTCAGCAAAATGCTCACCATTTGTTGACATATCAGGCCAAAAAGATGTCTGACTGTCTCTTGTTCATTAAGACGTGAAGTCAGGTGATGTTATAGAGACACAGAGTCACAGAGGGAGGAGGTCAGGATGGAGGCATGTGTCAGCGGATGATTGTTTGCTTCCTGTTTTCTGCCAGTAGTCAGCATTTGTCTCTTGTAACCCACACAAAGTCTCCTAAATGTCAGCCAAATAGTCTCATGCTCAAATGTGAGCTTTGGGAGTGAACGACAGGTGCGTTGGATCAGAAAAGAAAGTATTTGTTTAATTTGGGAGTTTTTAACAAGCACCTTAAATGCAAACGTCTTGAACCAAGGAGCTCCAAGTATTTTCTCTACTGATCAGTCTGCAGATTGTTTTCTTAGTTTATCCACTGAATCGTTTAAATGTTGTATAAAACAGCAGAATGACTTTGTTATAATTTCCCAGACTCTGAGGTGGCTTCTACAAATCCCTTGTTTTATTCAGTGAAAACCAAATAGAATGAATAAAGTTTCATTTATGACGAAGAGAAGCAGCTAAACATCCTGGAAACGAGAATCGCCGGGGGTATCAAAGGTCAATGAAACAATAAAGAGATAAATATCTCCGTCAGCTCAGATACTGATGTTGAAGAATCAGTGACCTGCTGTAAACTCTCAGGTTGGCTCTCAGTTTTCAGGCCTGTTATAACGAAGACCAGACAAATGATTGAGTCTGATACCAAAGAGAGCACAGTGACACAGAGCAGCATGTGTGCCGTAAATCAAACTCCGCTCTGAGAGAAGGGTTTTTGTCTGAGTCATTCAAATTCAATGGGGCTCTCATGCAGCACTTATTGTCACAGAACAGACAGACTGAGTGAAGCGAGGCCGGCGGGCGCCGTCGCCACCTCCGGCAATCACTTTTCATCATCAGCTCGCCAACCCATGAAGCAGGTCACTGCCTGACTCCCCACATGTTGCTGTGGAAGCCCATTTCTGCCACACACACAGAAAAACATTTGATTAAACATGATGAAATATTCATGATAGGTCTCAGGTTGGACTTAGAATCTCATTATTTATTTATCAATGACTTTTTTTGTTGCCCAACTTAAATCATGCACCAAAACCTTAATCTTAAAAATACTCGATTTAAGAATAAAATCTTAAAAAACACAAATTATCAATAATTTCCTCAAACAACTGTGACTTTGGGGGGGGGGGGTGGGGGGGCTGTTTTCAGCGGTGAAATAATCCACATTTGGTGCTGTAGTGAGTATTTCTGACAGCAGGACGGTGTATGTAGGACTGATCCATGATACGTCACTGTGTTTCCAGCAGCTCTTAGCTCCCGAACATGGGTGTTGTCGACCTGTGGCTCTGTACCTCCAGCAGCGGCTTTTCAGACCCTAAATGTGAGTGCTGGCGACCTGTGGCTCGTTATCTTCAGTGGCTTTTCAGCCTCGAGCTTGGGAGGTTTTATGGCAACTCATCAATGTGTTTCCAGCAGCTTTTTAGCCCTCAAATGTGGGTGTTTTTTTGGCGACCCATTGCTGTGTTACCAGGGGCATTTTAGCCCTTTAATGTGGACATGTGTTTGCGGCCTGTCACTGTGTTTCCAGCGTTTTTTTAGCCTCCAAACATGGGTGTTGGTGACCCATGGCTCATTATCTCCAGTGGCTTTTCAGCCTCAAACTTGGGGGGGGGTTTACGGTGACCCATCGCTGTGTTTTCAGCAGCTTTTCAGCCCCCAGATGTGGGTGACCCATTGCTGGGTTTCCTGCTGGGATAGTGTCCCCAAAAACTTGGGGCCAGATCCACAAAGAATGGATTGCTCCTGCTAATAGCGCCATTATTTGCGCAGAATTAGCTCACGCAATCTGCCCTGTTTTAGCGCCTTATCCTCAAATGAATTTGCTCTAATCATATGCCAGCACTAACACGCCCACAAAGTTGAGCGCAAGTGATACTCTCCTCTGATAAATCCTTCCTTGTGCGCACCTGCCATTACGGTGCCTTCGCCTGGCTACAATCACTGCTGCCATGATTACCGGAGAGTCCTGGCATGACAGCCCTTATATAGGCTATGTTCCACAGTTACCACCAACTGAGTGCCATTTGCAATCATTTTACGTGAGAGAGAGAGTGAGAGAGGGAGAAAGAGAAATTGCGCTGATTTAATACACGGGTCTCACTGGCGTTAAATAGCACCACTTTACTGCCCGTGGCAATTAGCGCTGGTCTTTGTGGATTAGGTGGTATTTGCAATGAGGCTTATTTGCATAGGAAGGGGGCAATTTTGCGCTGAATTTATGAATATTCCCTAATTTACATGCATGCAGATTGGACCGGCGCAGCTAGGAGTGGCAGTGCAGTTTGTGTTCAGTTTGCGTGCATTTCACCCTTTGCGTGTGCTTTGTGGACTGCACGCTATTTTTTTCTCTCATTTGCACAGGGTTAGTGGTTGCAAAAGCAGTGCAATCCTTTTGAGGATCTGGCCCTTGGTATTTTAAGGCCAAAACCAATCTTTTCTTAACCATAACCAAGTGTTTTTTGTGCTTAAACCTAACCACATGTTCACCACAGCGTTGTTGAAACTTAAAGTTGTAATGTAACATCTGTGGTTTGCAGAAAGGTACAGTGCTAATATCATTTCTGGCTGCTGGGTTGTGTAAACAACAAAATGAAACACTGCAACAAATCTTTGCACATTGATTACTAATGAGTTTTTGGTGGGGGGGGTAGGGTTTCCTCCAACCCTGTTGTGTTCATGGTGAAATGAAAACGTGAAAAACATGTTGCTCGGTGCAACAGTTTGGCTCACAGATGTGTTTTTAACAGCTGTGGAGGAAGAAAAGAGATTTCAGGCTGCAGACAGACACACAATGCTGTTACGAGATCCTTTCACTGTTGGGTTAGTAAATATCTCTGTGTTGAGCCGTACAGTCCACAGCAAGTATGCTTTGGTTCTCAGAAACAGAGAGTGTAATCTGGATTCTCTTTGTAATCAGACTGTTTGTCTTTCCTGGCTGCTTTATTTGCTTCTGCATAAAACCACAACGGCAGCTGATACACAAGCTGAAGGAGTTTTCACATGGGAAACTGTTCCTGACGTACCGACAGGTTCACTGATTTATGATTACTGTAGTGAAGACATCCGTCAGAGAGATTCAAGTGAAACAATGTGAAGATGATCAGTGTGAAGCAACAAAGTGTGAGGACAGAGTGAGGTGAAGGTTTGCGGATCAACAACACACACATTTGCTCATCTCGTCGACAGCACTGCAGGCTCACTGCGAACAATTCTTGACTCCGTAGCACCTCTTAAAAAGAAGTTCGCAAAGCAAAGAAAGTTTGCTCCCTGGTATAACTCCCAAACTAGAAAATTAAAGCAAATGTCGCGAAAATTTGAAAGGAATTGGCGATTAACCAAACTGGAAGATTCTCGTTTAATCTGGTTAGACAGTCTAAAAACATATAGGAGAGCCCTCCGCAATGCCAGAGCAAACTATTACTCGTCATTAATTGAAGAAAATAAGAACAACCCCAGGTTTCTTTTCAGCACTGTAGCCAGGCTGACAGAGAGTCACAGCTCTATTGAGCCTTGTATTCCTTTAGCCCTTAGCAGTAATGATTTTATGAGCTTTTTTAATGACAAAATTGTAACTATTAGAGACAAAATTCATGACCTCCTGCCGTCTAACAGTACTAATCTGCCTTCAGATACAGCTATAAGTGCTGATACGTATTTAGATTGCTTCTCCCTGATTTCTATTCAACAATTGACCTCGATCATTTCTTCATCCAAGTCATCAACGTGTCTATTGGACCCCATCCCAACTAGGCTACTTAAGGAAGTCTTACCTTTAGTTAACACTTGCATATTAGACATGATCAATATATCTTTATTAACGGGCTATGTACCACAGTCTTTTAAGGTAGCTGTAATTAAACCTCTGTTAAAAAAGCCCACATTGGATCCAGAGGTGTTAGCCAACTATAGACCAATATCCAACCTTCCCTTTCTCTCAAAGATCCTTGAGAAAGTAGTCGCAGACCAGCTGTGTGACTTTCTCCATGATAATAATTTATTTGAGGAATTTCAGTCAGGATTTAGAGTGCATCATAGCACCGAGACAGCACTAGTTAAAATTACAAATGATCTTCTGATTGCTTCAGACCAAGGACTCGTCTCTGTACTTGTTTTACTAGATCTTAGTGCCGCATTTGACACAATTGACCATCAAATTCTGCTACAGAGACTGGAACATTCAATTGGCCTTAAAGGTTCTGCACTAAGCTGGTTTAAATCTTATTTATCTGATCGTTTTCAGTTTGTTCACGTTCATAATGAATCATCTTCACGTACTAAAGTTTGTTTTGGAGTACCTCAAGGTTCAGTGCTCGGCCCAATTCTATTCACGCTATATATGCTTCCCTTAGGTAACATCATTAGAAATCACTCTATAAATTTCCATTGCTATGCGGATGATACACAGTTGTATTTATCGATAAAGCCAGAAGAAACGGATCAATTAACTAAACTTCAGAAATGCCTTAAAGATATAAAAACCTGGATGAGCACCAATTTCCTGATGTTAAATTCAGACAAAACTGAAGTTATTGTTCTTGGCCCCAAACAGCTCAGAAACTCTTTATCTGATGACATAGTTTCTCTGGATGGCATTGCTCTGGGCTCTAGCACCACCGTAAGAAACCTCGGCGTAATATTTGATCAAGATTTGTCTTTTAACTCCCATTTAAAACAAACGTCTCGGACTGCATTTTTTCATCTGCGTAATATTGTGAAAATTAGGCCTATCCTGTCACTAAAAGATGCAGAAAAATTGGTCCATGCGTTTGTTACCTCGAGGCTGGATTACTGTAATTCCCTATTATCAGGTAGCTCTAATAAGTGCCTGAAAAATCTCCAGCTAATCCAGAACGCGGCGGCACGTGTACTGACAGGAACTAAGAAACGAGATCATATTTCTCCTGTTTTAGCTTCTCTGCACTGGCTCCCTATAAAATCCAGAATTGAATTTAAGATCCTTCTCTTAACTTACAAAGCTCTACATGATCAGGCTCCATCATATCTCAGAGAGCTCATAGTGCCCTATTATCCCACCAGAACACTGCGCTCTGAGAATGCAGGGTTACTCGTGGTCCCTAAAGTCTCCAAAAGTAGAACAGGAGCCAGAGCCTTCAGCTATCAGGCTCCTCTTTTGTGGAATCAGCTTCCTGTTTCGGTCCGGGAGGCAGACACCGTCTCCACTTTTAAGACTAGACTTAAGACTTTCCTTTTTGATAAAGCTTATAGTTAGGGCTGGCTCAGGCTTGTCTTGGACCAGCCCCTAGTTAGGCTGACATAGGCCTAGTCTGCCGGGGGACCTTCTATAATACACCGAGCCCCTTCTCTCCTTCTCTCTCTCCCTTGCTAGTATTCATGTCCTGTTAATGCATCTCTCTAACCCGGGCCTACTGCATGTCACTAACTCGGCTTGTTCTCCGGAGCCTTTGTGCTCCACTGTCTCTCAGGTTAACTTGTGTCGCAGCTGTGCCTGGATGATGTGTCGTGGTTGTGCTGCTGCCGTGGTCCTGCCTGATGCCTCCCACTGCTGCTGCTACTATTAGTCATACCTGGACTATTATACACATAACATTATTGTCACATACATATATAATCATATTATTAATATAATATCTGTTTCTCTTTATGTCTCATTGTGTCATATGGATTACTGTTAATTCATTATATTGATCTGTTCTGTACAACATCTATTGCTCGTCTGTCCGTCCTGGAAGAGGGATCCCTCCTTCAGTCGCTCTTCCTGAGGTTTCTACCATTTTTTCTCCCCGTTAAAGGGGTTTTTTTTGGGGAGTTTTTCCTTAGCCGCTGTGAGGGTCCAAAGGACAGAGGGATGTTGTATGCTGTAAAGCCCTCTGAGGCAAATTGTGATTTGTGATATTGGGCTTTATAAATAAAATTGATTGATTGATTGATTTGCGAGTGATTTTATTGACAGATTCCCAGAGTTAAAGTCATGGGAGTTTTGCTCCTGTGGTCTCCATGGTTTGGTGTGAGGGGTCATAAAACATTTTCTCTCTGACTTAACAACAAAATCACACGTTAAATATTATTGTAAGTTTTTAGTCTTGAAGTTCAGAGACAATTGCCAGCAACCACTAGCTGTGCCCTCTCCAGCACCAAACAGCAAACAGCAAACCAGGTGGATGGTTGACATGGATCCAACTTTGGGGGGGAGCGAAAACGTGAACAAGTCTCTGTTCTCTCTTAAGAAAAGCACAAGAAACTGGCAGAGTTGTGGAGTGAACAGATCTGGTGCTATGTGTTTTTGTGAACACGTAAAGAATTGTTAAAATGTCGTATTTCTTAAAGGGACTTTGGTGTAATAGTTTCCTCCAGGAGCAGGATGGGAAACAGTTGCAGTCTTGTAAATAGTGACCCTACAGGATTCCATCTCACTGTGAACGAGACCCTGAGACACTTGAACTCCTTCTCTTGAGGCAGTAACTCTCTCCCAACCCAGAGGGAACAATCCACCGTTCTCCAGCAGAGAACCATGACCTCAGATTTGGAGGTGCTGACTCTCATCCCGACGGCTTCACACTCGACTGCAAACCGCCCCAGGTCATGCTGGAGGTCACGGTGTGATGGAGCCAACAGAACCATGGCCGGGTTCAGGAGTTCCTCCTTCCACCACTCAAAGATGTCCCCAGTTTTGGTCAGCAGTTCTCCTTCTCTGCTGAGTACAGCCTGACACAAGCCCTGCTTTCCCTTCCTGATGTGTCTCACGGTCTGCAAGAACTTCTTTGAGGTCAACCAAAAGTCCTTCTCCATAGCTTCAGGAGACCCCTGGGCCAACCAGACCTGGAAGGCCTCCTTCTTCACGACATGTCGATTACTTTTTCTTCAACTCTTTTTTCAATTTATGGGCATAAGCATATGTACTAGGGGTGGGAATCACCAGAGGACCCACGATACGATGTTATCATGATACTTAGGTCACGTTATGAACGTACAGTGAGTATGTTGCAGTTTATGACCTTATTTTCCAACTGTAGATTATTTCCTCAAAGGAAAACTTTGTCAGGATCAGTTTGACCTCCTCAGATAAAGTTTTAAGTCTGAGCAGACAGACTGACCAACACCGTCATAACACCTGTCAGAAACGCTGCAGACACCTGACAGACTGAACTGTGGGCAGATTTAACGCCTTCTGAGAGGACAGATCGAGACCTGAGACAAGCACTTCACATGCAGGTATCCTGCTGACTGAATGACATCAGTTTGTGTAAAAAGTCTTAAAAATTAAGTCAAATTATAATAAAGAGGAGATTCTCAGTCCAGTTGCATCTCTTTAAAATATCTTTTTAAATATCTTAAATAACGTTTATATCATGGTATACCTTGACATCAGTATGTCGCTGCAACCCTAGTGAAGCATCCATGTTTTCACAGACATGGGTGGAAACTGTCAGAGAAACTTGACTGTTGGGCGGAGTCATACAGCCACAGGGCGGGGACTCTAGTTTGGATAGTAGTTTAGAAAAATGGAGCATTGGAACACCTATTTGGAAATCAATAACCAAAGCAGTGATCGCAGCTTTAAAGCATCAAAGTACAGAAGCGTTGGCCCTTGTTGTTAAGTTTCAAATTATCGGCAGGACGTTTCGTTTTGTCTCTTTGGTGTGGGTGAATTTCTTCACACGTGACATTCATCATGTTCAAACGAGTCACAACAGCAGGTTTGTGCAGTGAAGAGGTTTAGGAGAAGCATGCAGTCTTGCATGAGGCCCGCTGTGTCATCTCTCAGCTCTGAGGTGTGTAGATAAAATCCAGCTCTGCATAATTAAAGGCGATGTCCTCCGCGAATCCTCATTCATCTGTATGAAGTGCATAATTGAATATGTGTCTGCAAAGAGTGGACATCTAATTATAATTAGAGCCCGCTGTCGTTTCAGTTTACTCACCTTCCAACAAGTGATCATCTCATGCCAAGTGGTGAGCAGGTGTCGCTTTAATGAGGGTGTCTCTGATGGTTTCCACTGTCTCCAGTTCACAGTGATGATTTTACCTGACTGAGATAATGAGAAGGCTTTTAATTTGGATACACACAGGAAACCTGGATCCAATAAACGCAGCTTCATTTTAATGAATGTGTGGCTTTACCCACAGGAGCTCATCGGCTGGATGAGAAGATCGTATTTATTTATTCATTGTTTTGTTTCATTATGACATCTACAAAATAGCTTAAAAAGACTCTTATTATTTCAGACGCAGTTATTTTATCGTCATTTTTCTCCTGTCACCATTCAGTGTATCTGCGCTGTGGACTCAGTAACACGTTACAGTAATGTGATAACAATTTGAAATTCAGTGTTTATGTTACAGTTACTGATGAATGTGACGCTGCGCTACTGACGTGTGAGGGTCTACTTTTTTTGGCCACTTGGAGGCAGCACAGTAAGCTGGAAACAAAACACTGACATATTGCCTCCTAACAAAAGTCGTTATGGCGAATATGACATATAAACCTGCCGAGACACCTGCCAAGCTGCGGACTACCGTTTGACCAACAAACAACAGAAGCAACAGGTTGGGTTTTTTTAAGAGACCCATCACTGTGTTTCCAGCAGGTGTTTTTTTAGCAACTTGTTGCTGTTCTCCAGTGGCTTTCAGGCACCAAATGTGGGTCATTTTCATCAGCCTGTCAGTGTTTTATAAGAAGCTTTCAGACACGTCACCATTTTCCAAGGACCCATCCCTGTGTTTCCAGCAGTGTTTTAGGTACTAATTGTGGGTGTTTTTCAGCAGCCTGTCTCTGTTTTCCAAGAAGCTTTTTAGGCACCGAACGATTGGTGTTCTTTAACAAGTCATTGCTGTGTGTCCAGCATCATTCAGGCACCAAACGTGGGTTATTTTAGTTACCTGTCACTGTTTGCAAGAAGCTTTTCAGACACCCAGTGTGACTGTTTTTCAGATACCCGTTGCTGTTTCACAAGCCGCTTTTAGGCACCAAATGTGGATTTTTTTAAGGAACCTATCACTGCGTTTCCAGTAGCTTTTTAGGCATTAAACATTGGTGGTTTTCAGTGCCCCATCACTGTTTTCCAAAGACTGTTTAGGCACCAAACGGGGGTTATTTTCAGCAACCCATCACTGTTTTACAAGACGCCTTTTAGGCACCCAGCATTTGTGTTTTTTAGACACGTAGCCATTTCACAGGCGGCTTTTAGGCACTAAATGTAGATTTTTTTCAGGGACCCATCACTGTGTCTCTAGCAGCTTTTAAGGTACCAAATATGTTTTTTTAGCAACCCGTTACTGTTTTTCAAGCGGACTTTAAGGCACCCAACGTTGGTGTTTTTAGTGACACATCATTTTTTTCTAAAAACTTTTAAATCACCACATGTGGGTGTTTTTTAACAAGTCATTGTTGTGTTTCCAGCATCTGAAGGGCACCAAACATGGGTTATTTTAATGACACATCACTGTTTTATAAGAAACTTTTCAGGCCCCCAGCGTGGGTGTTGTATTAGCGACCTGTTGATGTTTCACAAGTGGCTTCAAGGCACCAAACATAGGTGTTTTTCAGTGCCCCATCACTGTTTTCCACAGACTGTTCAAGCACCAAACGGGGTGTTTTTTAGTGACTTGTCGCTGTTTTACAAGAAGCTTTTTAGGCACCCAGTGTGTTTGTTATTTAGCAACCCATCGTTGTTTTACCACCGGGGACATTGCCATGAAAAGCAGTTGTTTTTCACTGAGATGCTGTTGTGTTTCCAGCGGGGATTTGTGGCCCCAGAATTGGCCATTTTAAGCCAGAACATGATCCGTTGAAGTCATATCTTCAAATTCACTCGTTCACAGACATGTTGATGACAAAACTGTAAATGACAGTTGATCTCTCTGAATCCAAAATGTCCTCGTGCAGAAACAGACTTTACATCACATAAAAGTGTCCATCAGCACCAGATGAAGTGAAACACGGTGCCACAGGGGACAAAATTGGATTGTTAAAAATTGAAAGGGAAGGGGATGAAAGAGGACAGGAGCTGGACACTGGTTTGATTTTATTTCATCCAACACAAACAGCTCAGTGTGAGGAAGAAACTGACAGCGTGAGTCATCTGCCTGCTGGGCTCCACTCTGTGACGGCGACGAGCATGTCCGTTTAAAATGACAATATTTCAGACGTTTCCATCCCTGATACTCAGACGCACTCCGGTCAAGCATTTCAAATTGTTCTCTGCTTTCATTTCATGCTGTCCCAGCTCACATCTACGTGTCCTCACATCTCTCCAACAAAATCAAAACCTTAAACCTGCTCCTGTATTTTCACACCTGGTTTAGTTGTTTGTTGGTGTTGAACAGTGGTCTGCAGCTCGGCAGGCGTCCCTCCACCTTTCCCTCCACATTCCTGATGACAGAGTCAGGTCAGATACTACGTCACGTTAGAAACGTTGATACAATACGTATGAAACATAGACACGTTTCGTGTTCATGGCCTGCAGTTCCAACATTTTCTTCTGGGCTGCAGCTGAAAATAGAGAACTGCTGGTCAGTCCTGTCGGCTGTGGCAGCCTGTCTCATACATACTGATGAGGAGTAAACATATGTACATATGGAGGTGACAGCACTTTTCACAGTGTTGTCTGCAGGATTTCTTTCAGGCTGCATTAATCCCCACAAACACGGTTTGTCAACCTCTGTCTGCTGCTCGTTAACTTACACTCTGAGCGTATGGTAATAACTGAGGCCGACTCAGATGAGCTCATTAACATTTAAATCAGCTCCTCTTGATCTACATTAACATGGTTTCACAGCAAGAGGACAAAGTTCAGAGAGACTCTAGAAAGAAAATCAACCTGAAACTAAAGGCAGGTTTATATGGCACATTTCAGAGTAAGACAGGTGTAAAATACAGGAATAAAAGTTTACCTGCAGGTTTCTGAGTCTGTTTTAGAGTCGTGGAGCTAAAAACTGAACGCTGCTGTACAGCAGACGGGTCCCAGACCACCTGAGGTCGACATGCTTCATACTGCAGCAGGGAAATAAGAAGGACGACGGCTGCCCCCCCCCCGATAGTCCGCCAAACGTTAGTCAACCAGAAAGAAAGAAGTCAATTTGGGCCCCTCTGTGAGGAGTTTGTGTGGGTTTCCTCCAGGTGTTCCGACATGTTCTCCCCGTGTCAGCGTGGGTTTCCTCCAGGTGCTCTGACATGTTCTCCCAGTGTCAACGTGGGTTTCCTCTGGGTGCTCCCACATGTTCTCCCCGTGTCAACGTGGGTTTCCTCCAGGTGCTCTGACATGTTCTCCCCGTGTCAGCGTGGGTTTCCTCCAGGTGCTCTGACATGTTCTCCTCGTGTCAGCGTGGGTTTCCTCCAGGTGCTCCCACATGTTCTCCCCGTGTCAGCGTGGGTTTCCTCCAGGTGCTCTGACATGTTCTCCCCGTGTCAGCGTGGGTTTCCTCCGGGTGCTCCCACATGTTCTCCTCGTGTCAGCGTGGGTTTCCTCGGGGTGCTCTGACATGTTCTCCTCGTGTCAGCGTGGGTTTCCTCCAGGTGCTCTGACATGTTCTCCCCGTGTCAGCGTGGGTTTCCTCCGGGTGCTCTGACATGTTCTCCCCGTGTCAGCGTGGATTTTCTCCGGGTGCTCCCACATGTTCTCCCCGTGTCAGCGTGGGTTTCCTCCAGGTGCTCCGACATGTTCTCCCCGTGTCAGCCTGGGTTTCCTCCGGGTGCTCTGACATGTTCTCCCCGTGTCAGCGTGGGTTTCCTCCAGGTGCTCTGACATGTTCTCCCCGTGTCAGCGTGGGTTTCCTCCAGGTGCTCCCACATGTTCTCCCCGTGTCAGCGTGGGTTTCCTCCGGGTGCTCTGACATGTTCTCCCCGTGTCAGCGTGGGTTTCCTCCAGGTGCTCCCACATGTTCTCCGCGTGTGAGCGTGGGTTTCCTCCAGGTGCTCCCACATGTTCTCCCCGTGTGAGCATGGGTTTCCTCCAGGTGCTCCAGCTTCCTCCCACAGTCCAAAGACATGCAGGTTAATTGGTGACTCTAAATTGTCCGTAGGTGTGAATGTGAGTGTGAATGGTTGTCTGTCTCTATGTGTCAGTCCTGTGATAGTCTGGTGACCTGTCCAGGGTGAACCCCGCCTTTCGCTAAATGTCAGCTGGGATAGGCTCCGGTTGCCCCCCTTGGGACCCCTAACAGGATAAGCAGTGACAAAAAAAGAATGAATGAATGAATGATAGTCATAATTGAATCATGGAGATGTCGGCTTGATTACTATTATCACCACTGATGAAATGTTAAAAGGGCTTGACACAAGGACAAGTCTCTCTATGCCCTGTGGATGTGACACTTTTTAATAAAGACATGTCTGATATTTGTGAGGCCAGTTAATTATTTTAAAAACAAAAAGATTCACTGATCGATCAATAAAACAATCCATAATATAAAGTGTCATTAGCTGCAGCCAACGACACGTCATCAAGCTTTCAGAGCGTTTGAAGATGTAACATGGTTGTTGTGAGTTTTGTGTAACTGTCGTCCATGAGTGATGGTCAACAACCAGAATAGCATCACACTGAGTTTGTGTTTCACCACTTTGATGTAGACTGACAAGTGGGAGGTTATGCATTTAATTAGGCCTAAAGGGAAGGACATGACAAAATAGTCTTTGTGCTGGTGTGTATGTTTTTATCAGAGGTCTGAATTCTTCCATTAATAACCTTTACAAACATTTGCATCGTGCGGTGACAGAGTAACTGTGACCTTCAGGCAGTGATCATCGTGCTCTGACATACAGGATCATAAAGTCCACATCCACCAGTCAGGAGTTTGTCTCCGAGAGATTGATGGCTGCCTCTGACACGGCTCAGCGCTCTCTGTGAATGAAGGAGTTGGTGGATCCAGTCTGTCAGATAACATTCATTCCTGCTTGCTGTCTCTGTCTGTCCATCTGTAATTAAACACTGCTGGTTGGCCGGCGGCTGCTCGGTGAGTGATACACAGGAAAACAACTGTGTCATTTGTTATGAAGCCAGCGCTGGTGCTTCCCCCGTTAGCCTCGGTCACTTTCGCTGCACGGTTCAACTTCACTTGACTCCACTTACTTTTGGCACCACGACCTTTCCTCTGTTAACGTAGCATGTATCGCCACCTGCTGGCTCGCTGACCATGTTGAGTCGTTTCTGTGTTCCAGTGTGGACGGAGATAATTTGGGAAATGAATTTTTTTAACAGAGAGAAAATATGTCTTCAGATAAATGTGGCACACTTTAACCACAGGTTCTCGTACCGGCTCAGTTGCTTCAAACCTCCACCGATGTGTTACCGTGAAAACAACAGCAGGTTCCACCCACAGCTTCTGCTACAACCGAACCACAACAGTTCAAAGCGGGTCGAGATGAGAAGAGCGCTGCTGTATCATGCAGTGAGTCTGCACGGCCTCCCCACATCACCGGTTTCTTCTCCGCCTCCTCTGTCTGAACCCCGGTCGTCCCCTGACTGATCCTGCAGCGCCACCATGAGGTCCACATGAGACCTTTTCATTGAAAAGTTTCAACAACTATTGGATGGATGAAATTTTAAACGGATGTTCATGTTTCGCCAGAGGATGAATCCTGTGTACTTTGGTGTACTCTGACTTTTCCTGGTGATCTGTGATCTCATTCTTTCAGTCACTACCCAGAGCTCATGACCATAGCTGAGGGCTGGGACAGAGATGGACCAGAAATCCAAAGCTTCGCCCTCCAGCTCAGCTCCCTCTTCATCACAATGGGCCGGCGCAGTGCCTGCATCACTGCAGAAGCTGCAGCAAACAGCTGATCCATCTCATGCTCCATTCTACCCTCACTGTGAACAAGACCTTGAGATACTTGACCTCTCTCGCTTGATGCAGTAACTCTCCCCCAACCAGGAGAGGGCAATCCACTGGTTTCCAGTTGAGAAGTCGTGATGGTCAAAAATGAATGAAATGATCTTTTTGAACGACTCTTTTAAGTGTTTGATATGTACTAGGTCAGCCTGTCGAGTGTGCGAGTGCTCATGAATCCCTCCTCCCATTTATGGTGACTGTAGGGTACCACACACACTCCCTGTGAGTGAACGAGATGAGTCAGACATCTGTTCAGAGCAGCTACATTCACTTAAAGAGATCAAGTGAACCGTTCCCTCAAGGTGAGACGCGTTCTGCTCGCCCAGGAAGAATGCCAAATCAGTGCGGCCAGGTTGTAACATCTGTTGGCCTCACATGGCCTACATACATACGCTGATACGATCCTGGGCTGTTGGTGGAGGACCTAGAAGCCACAGATGTAGAGGAGGATGGTGTTCCTGATGAGCCGCTGCATTAATGGTTGACAGAGTTAAAGTGGTTGTCATACTGGTTTGTGAGGTGACAGAAAGGTTATCTTCCCTTTCCTCTAAAATCTGCACAGTAGTATGTCTGTAAACAACTGAGGACTCTTAAAATAGGACCATAAGGTCGTAGAGGTCACTGCGACGTCTGCAGTGCTGTTTGCCCTCAAAGAGGCTGACATGGCCTGTGTGGGATGCTGAAATACATTAAAATGAATATTAGCTTCATCAATGTACAGTGGCGTGCAAAAGTTTGGACCCCTGGTCAAAATTTCTTTACTGTGAATAGTTAAGCAAGTAGAAGATGAACTGATCTCCAAAAGACAAAAAGGTTAAAGATGAAACATTCCTTCAGTATTTCAAGCCAGATGACTTCTTAATTTCATTTTTCACAGTTTAAAAATAAAAAATTAAAAAGGCCTGAAGTTTGGACCCCCTGCATGGTCAGTGCTCAGTAGCGCCCCCTGTTTATATCCAGCTCAGAGTCTTTCAGTCCTTGTTTGGAGGATTTCTTCTCGGGCAGTCTTCATGCTCTGCTCTTTGAGCTCTATCCACAGATGTTTCATGATGTTTAGGTCGGGGGACTGTAAGGGGCGTGGCCAAACCTTCAGCTGGCTCCTCTTGAGGTCATCCATGGTGTATTTGGAGGTGTGTCCCTGATCATTGTCCTCTCTTCATCTTCAACTTTTTTTTACAGATACTGTGATGTCTGGAATTTAACTGAATCCATTCTTCCCTCTACCTGTGAAATGTTCCCCGTGCCACTGGAACATCATCCATCTACCCCCGTGTTTAACAGTTCTTTCTCCAAACATACCTTTGGCTCTATTTTACCTTCATCAGTCCACAGGACTTGTTTCCAAAAAGCATCAGGCTTGTTCAGATGTTCCTTTGCAAACTTCTGACTGAATTCAGTGGTGAGGACGCAGGAAAGGTTTTCTTCTGATGACTCTTCCATGAAGGTCATATTTGTCCAGGGTGTGTCTGCACAGTAGAACAGTGCACCACCACTCCAGAGTCTGAGAAATCTTCCTGCAGGTCTTTTGCAGTCTAACAATCTAATGATTTGCCTTTCTAACAATCCTACGAGCAGCTCTCTCAGAAAGTTTTCAACTTGACCTCCACAGTTCCTGTTAACTGCCATTTCAATGACAAACAGCTCCTGAACACACTTTGCCATCTTCTTACAGTCTTCTCCTGCTCTGAGGGCATTGGTCCTTTTAGTTTTCAGAGCACTATGCAGCTGTTTAGAGGAGCCCATGGCATCAGAGTATTTATAAAGCTTTGAAATTTGCATCACCTGGCCTTTCCTAACGACGACTGTGAACAAGCTCATTAAGGTCTGAGACCCTGGGAAAAGTTGTCTGAGAGCTCAAATGTCTTGGGGTGCCCAAACTTTTGCATAGTGCTCCTTTACTTTTTTTCACTCTAAAAATGTAATAAATAAATAAATAAATAAAATAAAACACTGAGCTTGCTTAAAATATTGAAAAGCATGTTTCATCTTTAACTTCATGTCTTTTGGAGATCAGTTTATCTTCTACTCACTAAACTACTCACAGTAAAAGAAAACCTTTGACAAAACGTTTGCAGCCACTGTTAACTTCCACATGACTGGTTCTGCACTGAAGAGAAGTTCTGTGGGGGGGCAGCACTAGCTGTCGAATGTCCATGCACTAACAAATTTTTAAAAACGCATCAAAACTCAAAAGGTTTGTTCCGTTTACACACGTCATCTCGAAGAAACCGGAACTGTGAAAAGAACTGGACCGCCCATCACCACTGAGAAGGTGGACTGATAAAGCTTAACTCAGAGGCTTCTGGCGGCCGCGCTCAAATTTTACAAACTGACTGAAAAGTCAATGCGTATCTTTGCTCTGCAGATCGACGGCTGACTGACGAAACAGTTGCTGTCATTTGTGAAAAGCTGGTCACGCTTCTTTTTAATAATCAGTGGTGTGTGGGAGGATTGTTCTACTTACTCATCTACTCATTTCCACTCTATTTATAAGGTGCAGCAGGATGCATGCAGGAGTGAATGGAGAAGGCAGAAGTGTGGAGGCCGAGCGTCAGAACACACTGCTGGATGAATACCTGTCTCTCTTTGGCCTTCAGGGCCTTTTACACAGATAACTTATCAGTAAACAATTTGAATTATGAATATGGAAGAAGTGGAGTTGTCTCAGATCTGTGTGTGTGTTTGTGTTTTTATCCCACCATGCTTTTCACCTGCAGCTGTGACTTAATCCCCTGTAAATGAACTGGAGACGAGGGCCGCAGACAATATCAAAGTATTAAAGAGGATTTCTTTTTAACACCCTCCATCTGTCTTCCTGTATGTCGTGATGTCGGTAATGGTTGGTATAGGATTGTAAGAAGAAGCAGAGGGCACACGAGAGGCCGGCCAGAGGCTGACTGGCTTCAGTCTGACACCGACCTGCCATCTGCTGGTTGATTGGCCGAGCAGATTCCCCCCGTCTCTTCTCAGCCAGGCCGGCATTAACACACTCCTTGTGTAGGGCTCTGAGAGATCTGTCGAAGATTTGCGACGGCTTCTGCCTGGAGGATAAAACCTGATGTGGAGATTAAGGCTGTTACCTCACCATGAGGTCTGTGTGCACAGACTGACAACATGATACAAGTCGGAGGAACATTACATGGAAACATTATTAATCATCACGCCCACCTCCCTGCGTAACCAGGAGGACATGAGTCCTCGTTAATCACGCCGTCATGGCAACGTACACTCAATGAAGTGCTGATATTAGAAATTTGATTTATGAAACTGTGCAGAGATGCACACAGGCGTGTTCTCAGAGAGATGCAAACACACAATCTTCCCCTAAAAAAAAAAAACCTGTCCTCTTCCAGATCCATTTGCATGCTAATTATGTTTATCTCTCAGCTGTTGGTGGAATTGAGCTCTGATTAGCACTTTGCAGCTGCTGTCGGCGATGTAACAAGCACCCTTACAATCCTCTTTCACCCAAAACAAAACAATAATTACATGAATGAGTATCAAAGCAGCATTATTTTTTGCTTCATTTCCAGACTAAACGGTTTCCTAATGAAGCCTCAAAGCGACTGGATTGAGAGGCTTCAGTATTTGTGATTATTTTGTCAGCGATCTTACAGCAGCTCTCAGACAGGATGTGAAAGGTATCGGTGAGATGAGCTGGATCACAACGCTTCTTTTCGAGGGATTAACATCACAGACGAGGCTGCCAGCCGAGCGCGTTGAGATAACACTGTGACTGTGGAAACTTTGAAGTCGCATCAGAGGAGGTGGGCTCGCTGGAACCAGAGAGGATGAGGTTGTTGACGAGTATCTTGTTTGATCTGTGGCAGATCGTCCTCTGCTGTGTGGGATTGTGTGAGATGGAAAAAAAAGGAGAAAGAGAGAATGTGTTTGTTGGAGAAATGAGGTTCTGTGTACTCCCACGGTTTTGGCACGGCGTCCTGACTGCTGTCGCTGCTGATTAGTGGAAACGTTAAAGGAATATGAAATTAGTGTTTTCCACCTGTGCAGAGGATTCTTCCATCTGTCATTCAGGACTGACATTTTAATTTAAATGGCTTTTACTGCCTCAGCTCAGTGTATCTGCTAATGTTGTTTAATGACTGATGACAAGGGGCAGCTCTGTGCTCGCTCCGATTCAATCAGGGGAACAAGACTTTCCTGTTCTTTCTGCTAGTTGTCCTTGCTTTCGTCCTTTAGACAAAAACAACCACTCGGCTTGGCACTGTCCCGACAGGAAAGGCGGCGATGTGTCGGTTAAAAACAGCCGCTTTTGTGGCACTGTCCCGACAGGAAAGGCAGCGATGTCTCGGTTAGAAACAGCCGCTTTTGTAGCACTGTCCCGACAGGAAAGGCAGCGATGTCGCTGTAAAAAACAAAATGGCGAGGTGCAGAAACATCCACTATGGATGTGAATCTTGGGTGTGAAGTTTGATGAAACCAGTCTCAAAGTGTTCCAGCAGCCACGCTCTGTAGTGACTCACATGACATGTAAAAAGATGACCACATGGAGCAGTGGGTGCAGCTTTGCGCTCGCTCCGTGTTTCATGTGACAAAATGTCAGATTCAATCAGAGGAGGAAGTGTGAATATCTGCGTCACACAAGCAGAGACTCTCCTGTTCTTTGTGCCGTTTCGTCCTTGAACTCGTCCTCCTGTTTCTCTTCCCTCGGCCCTCCAGGCTCCAGTTTCATTGTGTGAAGTTTTTCTCCCTCCAGCAGAGGAGACACTTTCACACGTTAAACCTCAAGGATCGTTTCGCCCGCGCTGACCGACTCATCCTACAACGTGGCAAACTTAGACGATGCTGCACAGCGACTCAGGGGTGATGTTATCTGAAGTTACAAAGATGACTAAGGGACTGTTCCTTATTTTTAGGGGGGGGGGTGAAAAACACGGGAGGCATGTGAAATATTTTTTAGGCACTGTGGCGGTACATAAAACTTTACATGGTTGTATTTGGATTTTTTCATTCAACGCCCCCTGCAGGTCTAAAAGGGATGTTTTCCTTAAAAATTTGCCACAATGACATTTGTCAAAGTTTGAAACTGTAAAAACAGACATTATTGGCAGATTTTCAAATTTCCAACAGTCTTTGACCACATCACGCGCGGTGAACACTTTTGTAGTAAAAACATAAGCAAATGTAATGTAAAGTAAAACTCTCTAAAACTTCTACACGTCTATTATTTATATTTATATTGATTTATATATTTCAACCAAAATAAACCGTTTGCACTGTAAAAAAAAAAAAGCACCCATTAAATTCTGCGCTCCTGCGTGACAACAGTGACAAAACAAATCTTTTTCAACTCCTGGATTTCATTTTCAACCTTTAACTTTCAAACATCAAAGGACACTTTTTTAAAATCCAATAGCGTCCTGTGTGCTGAGGTCCTGATGATCCCACCGCTGTGATCAGTTTGTTTAAGTCATCATGCTGCTGATGTCGGCCGTGTGTGCTGTGATGTGTGCAGGCGCAGGTGTGTGTGTGTTTAGGCTTGTTTGGTTGGGGTTGTGTGGTAGGACCGGTGACTGTCATGCAGCCATATTCTGCTGAAGGGCACACTGTGTCAGAGTCACAGTCCAGCCAGCCAACCCTCCTCTGAGAAATAAAGAACAGTCCCTAATGAGACAAAGGGATGAACTGCAGCCGTCTGATCACTGGAATTATTTTTCCGGCTCATATAATTCCTCTTTGACTCGGCACTTCTCTTCCTCAGCGTAAAGTAAACCGTGATGTAGTTGCACCCAAAAAGGATTAAACAGCACTACTATCTGACTGTCCCAGTTCCACACTCACACGAGGTATTTATATCTCTGCAGCCACAGCGCTCACACAGACAGACAACACATGGCAGCGCCCTCGTGTTCGTGCACGAGGTGATGACAACATTCAAAGGCACAAAGCATTTAAAGCTTTTTGCCAACACAGACGCCTCGAGGCAAAAACCTACAGCACAGACTCATTAACTGAGACGTGTCACACGTCTTTATCTTTTCTCTTGTGTAAACGTTCTGTTTGAAAATAAAGAATAAAGCTGAGCTCCATGTTTTTAGTTTTTAAACATAGTGGACGTGAAGGTCTGCCCCAAAACAATGTGACTAATTCACAGTCATCACTGTGACCCACTGTCAGTGTGCTGCTGGATTTATCTGCAGAGACTCCGCCCTCTGACTGGAGTTTTATTTCTCCTCAGTTTGTATTCAGGACGTTTATGGGCGTGTACCTCCACAGCGCTCAGGTGAGGGCGTGGCTTTAAGAAAAGGAAGAGACCAGAGGCCTGTACTACGAAGGAGGCTCAACACAGCCAGGCTTTGTGTTCATGTTCTGGCTTAACAAAACCTAAAGCCCCTAAACAGAGTTAAACGGTATCATGAAGGTAGTTATCAACTTGGTTTGTCCAGTCCGGCTCTCAGCTTTGTGCTCGTTCACATAAAAAGAGGTGTTTGGCGTCATATGATTCTACTTCCGCTCATGGTCGCTGATTTCAGCCAAGAGGAGCAGGTTGTTTTAATGGAGAGAGTATGAGCGATATAAAAAAGCCTGATCACAGCCAAAAGCAACACTGTTGCTGCAAATATGATAATTAATAATAAGTAAAGAGAGGAGGCTGATTTTAATTTCTGACAGCTGAACATTGAGGTACTTTGAAATACGAAGCTTTATCCATTGAAACAAAATAAACTAGAGCAACAACTGTCATTTTTAAATTGTGTTTTATATTGTTTTCATATATTTGACTGATCAATTATAGAATGAGTGTGTTTTATTGAAAGTGAGGGAACAACACATTTTTTGGTAAATTTTCCACCATAATAACAACTGACATGGTTCGCTGCGTACGAGCCCTGTGAGAGTTTAAAGCTTTGCTCAGAGGTATTTGAACAGTACCAGCTGACATGGTTAAAAAGTTAAACACCTCCCCGTCTCGTCTCCTTCTCAACAGATTACGTCTGATTTACCGTACGATGTCTTTGAACTCTGAAGAAAACGAGGTCATGATATCTCGCTGAGAAACATAATTAAATAAATGAGCACTGATGCAAAGACTGAGGTAAAGGACTCGATCAGGATCCATGTCTGAGAGTTTATCCCGAGGCTCCGCAGACATCTGTTCTCTCTGCTGTTTGCAGTGAAGACTTGCGATGAGCTCCTCCATCAGCCGCCAGTGAAGCTTCATGGAATCATTTAATTGTCCGTGCAGAGTAAACTATGAATATTTAATGTCTCCGAGATAATGAACTTTCTTTCATTTCATGTTTATGTGCTGTTATTTTGGAGGATGACATGTTTGGGAGTTGTGATGAAATGTTTTCTGGGAGAGAAGCTTATTAAAATCATTTTTTGATATGAAGAGTGCTTGGCGGTCTGATGCTTTGAGAAACCATCAGTGTACTTCCAGAGGTTGAACAGGCGTAACACAGCAGGCACACACATAATTAGCTTTACTGTGTTTATACATTTCATGACAGAGCAGCACACTGGATCTATCTGAGGAAGCCAGGACGCTGTGACTCGTATGTCTCACCACGTCCAGCATCACTCCTTCAGTCAAAGCAACACAAATTTAACAGTGAATGTTCCGTATATATCAGGTGTAAAGAACATACTGACAGGGTACCTACCAGTGGGTGATGGGAGACATACTGGAAACAAAAGTGCGTTTAGGAGGGAGCTAAGAATAAATGACGTAACAACTTCCAAAGACTCGAGTCTCAAATTTGTTTTCCGAGTGAGTTTCTGTTCATGTAAAGAAACATTTTTAAAAAGGTGTCGATGTGTTCCATGCCTGTGCAGGAGATCGCGAGCTCTGTGATGGCGGTGCGTTTGGATGTGCACCTGTGAGTGCGTCTCACTCTCGGGTCCCTGCGGTCCCACAGAGGGCTGACAGCTCTGCAGAGACGGAGGCTGGCTCGGTGAATGGGCAGCTGATGGTGTCCAGTGTGAGTGTGTGTGTCTGCTGATGAGCGTGAGACTTTGATTAATGTTGTAGTCAGTGGATAAGATGCTGTGCGGCTGGCTCTTAATAAGCTGCGTCTTAATCAAACTTTGCCTTGGCTAGAAAATGTGTCAAAGATAAGATAGAGAGAGCAAATCTGGGATTTCATGATGTTGGGACCAGGAGGAAAAAGTAACAGAACCACAGTGTAAATATACTCAAGTATGGCTGCGTTCACACCTGCCCTGTTTGGTTCAGTCCAGTCTAACTCCAGTTGGTTTGGGCAGATGTGAACACACCAAAACAACCAGACTGAGACCTTCTTGAAGAGGTGGTCTGGGTCTGGTTCCAAAGGAACTCTGGTGCGGTTGGTTTGTGGTGAGAACGTGTTCCGACCTGGATCTGAAGCAACTGCAGTCACATGACACATTGTTTGGGTTAAACATGAGCATGTTACAGTCCTGGAGGATTATTAATGTGCGCCTCCTCCTGTACTGCCTTAATATGCACATTCAGCACATCCAATGCATCAAAACATTGTTTTCTAGTTGGAGCTGTCCTGCTCCAGTTTGGAGGACGTGAGACAGTGTCTCCTGTCCTCGTCACATATGAATCCACTGACCTTGAAGTCCAGGGGTCACAGGTTAACTCCGCCCTTCCTGCTGTCCTCAAAGGTTCCTCAGCTTTATGCTTCACTTCTCTGTAGAGCTGCTGTACGGCTGTGAGGGGGCGGAGTCACATATCTGGGTTCACGTGTTTTTAGCATGTAACAAAAGCCTTGGTTTCCAACAGCGCTGTATGGACGCAGATCTTTGAACAGGAAGTAGGTGATGGACTGTGTTATTTTCTGATGGTAGTTGTGTTGAGCTCAGTGTGTCCAGTGTTGATTTTTAGCATTAGCTTGGCTGTTAGCGGCTAACGCTATCTCTGGGTGGTGAAGTGGGAGGTCAAGCGTTATGTCTGTAGTATTCCCACAGTATTTTATTCTCATGTGTCATATCCAAGCCCTCCTTTGTCTTCTGTGTTTAAAAACCCAAAATAAGTCCAGACATTTGAATTTATGCCTCCATCTTTGTTTTGATGAACTTCTTGCCAAATGGCGCTGATTGAGACCTCTGCTGACCTCTCTAGGGAAAAAAACAGCACCATCTAGTGGACCAAAAAAGAACTGATTTAATTATTCTAGTTCCAAAAGTTGGAACAAAATGTGTGTTTGCAGAAATAATATGTATATTATAAAAGATCGATACTTGGCGTCCGTGTATCGACACAATATCGCCACGCTTAATATCGCCATACTATGCTGTATCAATTCCCCCACCCCACCCCACCCCTAATTACATTATGCAAACACTGGACACTGTGCCAGCAAAAATATCCCACAATGGGTAACCAACAGTGTGATGGGCACTTCCTGGTTTAAAAGATTGGGTATGGAAACATTTTGGCTGTAAGGCTGAAGGGACCTGAAGAAGAGGCGCACTGTCTGCATGTAAATTCATCTGTTCATTTAGTTATGGATCAACACAAATACAGTCTGAGGAGATGCAGTTTTTGGCACTTCAGTGTTGACTTCATTTTTCAGCCCTGGAGACTGCTGCTTGCTCAGCACTGGTGTCGGAACAATACCCAGCTCTATTCAGGAGAACCACATACAGTCAATGACGTCTCTCATCTCAGCGTAGGATCTTCAGATGAAGAATCAGGCCCGCACACTGTGACATTAAACCAACAGTGGTTAATGTGTGTCACTGACAGTGGAAGAAAAGAGACGAGATTATGAGAGACAGAACAGGAGTTGTTAATATTCAGTTTCCTGTTACAGTCGTTCTCCTCTGCAGCCCCACTTCAGTTTCTTTCATCTTCTTCACCTCTTACTGTCTCAGCGCTCCGCTGAGACATCCTCACCTCCCCGCCTGTCTCTCATGATTCTCACACTTGTGATTTTCTGTCCTTTACAGGCAAACACTGATGCCGAGCCGATCCACCGGGATGCTGACAGCGAAGGAAAAAGAGGACAACATCTATATTTGAATCCTGATCTGCAGCTCGCTCACCAAACTCCTCACAACACAACACTGAACACTGCCCTGTTTACTCTGCCTCCACGTCTGGCTTCGTTTTTTTGGAAGAAGAGAAGTTCAGCAGCGGCCTCAGGGCTTTCCTGGTCCTGTCGACCCCTGACCCGCCCCCCCCCCCCCCCCTCACATCACCCCGTTCCCCTCCTCTCCCTGCCATGTCTAACGACAGCAGCCTCCTCAGTGTCTGGGAGGCCTCTGATTGGGCAGACACCTCCCAGTGCCCGCCCTCGGTAGGTGGAGCGACTTTCTTGATTGTGGCGTACAGCGCCGTAATTGCGATCGGGTTGCTAGGCAACGCAGGCCTGGTATTCATCATCGCCCGGCAACAGGAGCTGCGCAATGTCACCAATATCCTGATCGCCAACCTGTCGTGCTCTGACATCCTCATGTGTGTGGTCTGTCTTCCTGTCACCGTCATATACACATTGATGGACCGCTGGGTGCTGGGGGAGGCCCTGTGTAAGGTCAGTGGACAACACACACACACACACACACACACACACACACACACCGTCATGTGTCCATCATTTCAGAAGACATTACATAGATTTACTTTAATTTCCTGGAGACTTTACCTCATTCCCTAACCCTGCGAAAATACTCTATACATCCATTTTGCATCTAATTCCAAACTTTACTCACGACCTCTTTAGTCAAAGAAAACTTTATTTCCATTTGCAGTATTATATTTGGTGGTATGGCTCTGATCTGGGGCCACTTTGCCCTTCCACGCACATACATAGAAAACCATAAAGTGGAGAGAGCAAACCTCCCTGCCCTTCCTTGCATCTACATGGAAAGCCTGATGCAGGGAGAGCAGCAGCAAAGACCTGCATCAGACCTTAGCTCTGTTATAATTGTCTAAAGTGAGGGGGTAAATAGAAATGAATCTTGGTCTGCCAGCTCGCCACATAAATCCCATGTTAAAATGGCCAAAAACCCAAACCCCTAACCCTTAACCCTAACACCCTAAACTAACCTTAACAACCTACCCTTAAATTACAACTTTAAAGAAGCATCAGGAAAGCTCCTAGACACCTTGGATTTAGTGCTGGTGAATCCACATCCCAAGGTGTGTCCAGTTAATTTTGGCACCAACATTTCAAAAGCTTTGTGTTGGTGCCAGAAGTGGTGCATTGGTGCCAAACTTGGTACAGAGGTCCAGGTTGGTGGGTGAGACATGCCCACCAAGTTTCAAGACAACACACCAGGTGCTTCACCAGTTATATAGTTTTACATACATTAACCAATTGGGACCAAACTTGCTACCCATGAGAGGGCACCAATTAGTTTCTGAGTTTAATTTAAACTTAAATATCAACACCAACAAAAGCAGATAGGGGGACCACATTTAGTACAGAGGTGGGCCAGGATAAACCGGGAACGCCCACCGAGAGTTTCAAGAGAGTGTACCACCTAACATTTTTGTCACTTTTAAAAAGAAGTAATCAACCCTGAAATTTAATGACTGACTTTATGGGGACTTGCATTTTGTCCCCCAAAGGAAGACGAGTCCCCACAGACTTTGTGAACAGCTGTATGTCCTCACAAACATCTCCATCTGTTTGTTTGCCCGTCTCCACCAGGTGACTCCCTTTGTTCAGTGCATGTCAGTGACAGTCTCTGTCTTCTCCCTGGTGCTGATCGCTCTGGAGCGTCACCAGCTGATCCTCCATCCCACCGGGTGGTCCCCGGCGGCTGGACACTCCTACCTGGCTGTAGGGCTGACGTGGCTGGTCGCCTGTTTCATCTCTCTGCCCTTCCTGTCCTTCAACATCCTCACGAATGACCCCTTCCAGAACATCAGCCTGCCTGCTAACCCCTTCAGGTGAGCTCAGATTAGGGATGGGCGGATTGATACCAAAATATCTTTACTGCTGATACTGTGTTTTCATTTTAAAGATTGATTCTGGCATCACCATACTAAGAAGGTGTCAGTTTCTCTTTTCCATATGGTACCCATTTGTATGTCATAAGAAAAACTGTGTCAACAATGTTTCATTGTCCTGAACACATCTAGTGAAACTTTACGTCTCCACTGCTGTGTGCACTGTAACAACATACGGTCGTGCTCATGCAGCACACCGTGGCGGAGAGGCTCAGGTAAGAATGTCCAGGTAAACAGGAGCCTACTGAAATCAATATGTTGGTCCAATCAGATTGGTTAGTGTCACAATTTCAAACTAATATTAGTCATCATTAGCTGCAGACTGATTTTTCACCTTATAAATCAGGACACACTGCTCTCCTCTCTGTGAAAGTACATACGCCACTTTTAATGATTAAAAAATATCTGCGTTGATATCTGGGATTCAGGCCCTGTATTATTTGGTTATCAGATCAAAACCAAAGTCTGTGGTATCACCCACCCCCAGCTCAGATATCAGGGAGGCAGGTATGTGTTTGGTCATCAACACCTCACTGTCAAAGCATCAGGATAAAGGACGATCGCGTCATTTAAAAGTGCAGAATTTTGCTTCTAAATCAAGTCAGAAGGAAACAACTGGGTCAGCTGATTCTCTCACAGACCTGAAAATCTGGATCACTGCCGACAGCAAACCGTCTCGACAGTGCTGACCTGTAGCTGTGTCGCACCATCCACTTTTACTTCATAACAAGCTTGTTTAAAAGCTCGTTAGCGCAGAGAGCCCACTGCAGTTTAGTTTTTCATTAAATACAAGAATTACTGCCTCGCAGTTGTATGACTCCGCCCACCAGTCCAGTGTCTCTGCTTCACACACAGCAGATCTATACAATCAGCACGGTTTCAAGATCATAGTCACCAATTCAGTATCTGACCAAACGTCTCCCCTTCTGTTCCTGAGATATGACGTTAAAACATGATGATTTCACAGTCAAGTTGACCTTTGACCTTTGGACCTTCATTATTTTATCCTGTTAGACATTTGTGTCAAGTTTGGTCAGAGTTAGTGTATGAATTCTTCAGTTATGGACAGAAACATGTTCTGTGAGGTCACACTGACCTTTGACCACAAAATGCTAATCAGTTCATGATTAAGTGGACGTTTGTGCCAAAGTTGAAAAAACTTCCTCAAGGTGTTCTTGAGATTTGCATTCTTGAGAATGTGACAGACAGGTCACAGTGACCTTGACCTTTGACCACCAAAATCAAATCAGTTCATCATTAAAGTGAATGTTTGTGCCAAATTTGAAGACATTCCATCAGGTAGTTCATCAGATATTCACGAAAATGTTTTATGAAAATGAAATAGATGCAAAGTCAGAGTGACTTTTGACCTCTGACCACCAAATTCTAATCAGTTGATTTTTAAAACCAACTGGACGTTTGTGCCAAGTTTGAATAAATTCCTTCAAGGCCTTGACATATCATGTTCATTAGAATGAGACAGCTGCTAGGACACAGTGACCTTTGAACACCGAAATCTTATCACTCCATTTTTTAATCCAAGTGGACATTTGTGCCAAATTAGAAGAAATTTCCTCAAGGCGTTCTTGAGAGTCACAGGAATGGGACAGACAACATGATACCTCAGGTAACATGATACTATCGCCAGCGCAAAGGTATAAAAATAAAACTCCTGAGAATAAAATAGAAAGAATCCTGGAGAGCTATTATGACGGACAGGCACCAGTGTGTTAGCCGTCAGCTCACCGGCTACAGCCAACTCGCCCTCTGAATAAATATTTCATAATCATGTGTAAATTTGTTTCAGTGTTCCAGTTTCTGGTGTGATCAGGCCTCACTGTGAGTTCAGACAAACACAAGGGGGATTTTCGTGGAGGCATGATCACATACAAAGTCAACAGAAAGATTTGAGTCGACCCAAATCCCCCCAGGGTGGCGTGAAGAGTCCAGGATGATTGCCTCGAGGCTTTGAGGGCTCTGTTTCAGGCCAGCAGAGGCACAAACACAGTGCTCATGAAATTATGTTTGTTTGTGCCTGCTCAGATCGCCTCTGATTTCAGATGCACTGCAATTTATTTCAGCTTTAGACACACACACACACACACACACACACACACACACACACACACACACACACACACACCCCAGGAGACCAAAAAGTTGGTCCACCTGAACCCAACGTGCATTAATTCATTTTTAAAAGTGAGAGACACGATCCAAAATGCAGTCGACCCTCTGCTCCTCCTCTGGGCCGGTCACAGTGGCTTTTGTGTGAAGTTACGGGAAACCGTGAAACTTTTAGTAAAGGTTATGTGAAGCATATTTTATGAGGTTTTGGTAATTGGAAAAGAGAACATTTTTCTAATGGTTTTTTTTTTTTTTTTTTCCGGTGGGTGGCACGGTGATGCAGTGGTTAGTTGTCACCTTACAGCATGAAGGTACTGGTTCCCAGGGAGGGGGAACCCTTCTGTGCAGGGTTTGCTGCCACCTTTGTGGCACTATCCTGACAGGAAACGCAGCGATATCTTGGTAAAACAAAAATCACACACAGTACAGCACTGCAAAGGCGTACCCCGAGTCAGAAACACACTAAGATAAGCAGAAGTGTGTATGGTAATTACATGTTTTGTGTGTTATCTCCCTGTTTTGTAATTAATCCCTCAGGTGCTTCTGAGCACTCGGCTGAGATACAATGAAGTCATTGTTTGCCCTCCTCCGTCTTTTACAATATTCAGTAATCATGGTGGGTTTTCACGCATCGCTGCGCCTGATGGGAATGTTTGCTGCTGACATTTGACATGCCGTGGTGACACAACAGCCACGACAGTTAAAGGTTGTAGTTTCAAATTTATGTTTCTTGCAAAGCTGATTATCAAGTTACTTGTATTAAGTTTGACAGACAGTGAAGATGTTTTTAGCTGAAGAGTTGGAAACATGACTTCAGACAGAGTGGATATCATGGAAATGGAAAAACCTGGTTATTATGTTGTAGGTCTGTACAGGTACATAGAGAAAGTAAATGATGTAATAATTAGAAGTACATAAATAAGAATAGAAACAATGCATCCTCATACGTTTGATATTCAATGAGTCAGCAACTCAGAAATGGCGTTGTCATGTTACTTACTTTACACAAAGTTAAATACTTAACATAAAGTTATGTAGTTTAGGATTAGGAAAAGAAACATGGTTGGGCATCGGCACGTTGCATACTTGACGTAAAGTTACGTTGGTTGGGATTAGGAAAGTAAGGTAATGTAGGTTTGGTTTAGGAAATGAAATATAATTGGGAATCACCATGTTAGGTTCTTAGGTTTTTAAAGTTAGGTACTTAGTGTATCATACTTAAGTGTAAAGTTACATAGGCTAGGACTTGGATAGTAAAGTTACGTGGGTTTGGTTTAGGACAATGAAAACATTGTTGGGCATCAGTATGCTACGGACTTACTGTAAAGTTACATAAGTTTGATGTAGGGAAAGAACCATGTTTTGGCATCAACATGTCATGTACTTAAAGTTAGGTTCTTAACTTACTTACTAACTAGTGTACTTAACGTAAAGTTACATAGTGTAGGATTAGGATAGTGATGTTACGTGGGTTTGGTTTAAAAAAATATATGGTTGGGCATTCACATGTTACAGACTTAATGTGACATACTTAACCTACATAAAAAAGCTTACATAGGTTTGGTGTAGGAAAAAAATGCATGGTTGGGTGGTGCCATGTTACGTACTCAACATGAGGTTACGTACTTAATGTGACTTACATAACATAAAATAACATAGGTTAGGTTTAGGAAAGTGAAGTAGATTTGGTTGATGAAAACAACCATGGTTTGGCTTCGCCATGTTACGTACTTCATGTAAAGTAACATAGGTAAGGATTAGAAACGTAAAGTTACAATAACTGATGCACCAGGGGGAGTTTTGTGTTCGACATAGCACCTTAAGCGAACTTTCACTCTTTATACTACTTACTTCTTTGCATTGGTCACATGATCGCAGCCTTCTCGATATCGTGGATTCTACACAAATGACTTTCTCTTAATTACGTGGGTTATATATGAATTCTGGTGAATAACCTTTCAGGGGTATCCAGTGCATGAAAACAGCCTGATAGAAATAAAATTAAAAACAGCAATGCAGTACTGTCTCAAGTAAGGTGACATGGTAGTGTGATCAGAAGCCAAACAGTCAGTAAAGTAAAGTACATATAAGAATGATATAATTTGTTAGAATGTCTACTAGATCAAGTAATGATACTTAGTGTTTGTCTGTATCAATATACAACCATAGTATGAGTGTAGTGGTGTGATATAAAAGAAATATAAAGTACAGTAATTATTATTTAAGGCTGCTGTCAGCCCTGTGGTGTCTCCTTTGGTCTGAATCAGGGACTCATGTTGTTCCAAAGTTGTATAACTGCCTAGAGTTGGTTGGTGTTCTCACGGCAGCATTTACAAGCGGACCAGATCAAATGCCTTGTGTCAGAAAGCTGCTCTTGATTGGTCAGAAAAATCCAGGAAGTAAAGCAAACGTTGAAGAAGAGTACACTGTCAAGATAAATGTGACACTTTCTAATGTCACAATGGAGGGACAACTACGCAGGTTGATTTTAGCGCTGCTCATCGTGGACTATATTGCTGTCATTGTTCATTTGAGTCAAAGCATACAGTTTGAAAACGAGGCGCGGCTCCAACTAGAAAACAATGTTTTGATGCATTGGATGTGCTGAATGTGCATATTAAGGCAGTACAGGAGGAGGCGCACATTAATAATCCTCCAGGACTGTAACATGCTCATGTTTAACCCAAACAATGTGTCATGTGACTGCAGTTGCTTCAGATCCAGGTCGGAACACGTTCTCACCACAAACCAACCGCACCAGAGTTCCTTTGGAACCAGACCCAGACCACCTCTTCAAGAAGGTCTCAGTCTGGTTGTTTTGGTGTGTTCACACCTGCACAAATGAACCGCATTGAGGGGGCAAACCAACGTAAGTTCGACTGCACTGCTGTCCTTTACTAAACAACACCCCTGTGGGTCTGTCTTGTCTCAGGGACCATCTGATCTGTATGGAGCTGTGGCCGTCAGATAAGCATCGTCTCGCCTACACCACCTCCCTGCTGCTCTTCCAGTACTGCCTGCCTCTGCTGCTGGTGCTCCTCTGCTACCTCAGGATCTTCCTCCGCCTGAGACGACGCAGGTCACACCGCTTGACTTCCTCTCTCGTTATTCTGCCATCAGTGTGTTACAGCATGTTTGTCTAATATTGTCTATATAACACCACATCATTGTGCCGTAGGTTTGGTGTGACATTTCACAGTGAGTTGTCTGACAGTAGGCGTCATGCTGTGTTGTGCAGGGACATGCTGGAGCGCAGCAGGAGGACTCAGGGAGCCCAGAGAATTAACGCTATGCTGTTAGCCATCGTCGTAGCCTTCGCTCTCTGCTGGCTGCCGCTGAACGTCTTCAACACGCTGTTTGACTGGCACCACCAGGCCCTACCTGACTGCCAGCATGACGCCGTCTTCTCTGCCTGTCACCTGACGGCGATGGCCTCAACCTGCATTAACCCTGTGGTGTACGGCTTCCTCAACAGCAACTTCCAGAGGGAGCTGAAGTCGACGCTGCAGCGCTGTCAGTGTGGTAACCGGACGGTGGAGAGCTACGAGAGCTTTCCTCTTTCCACTGTGGGCAGCGAGGGCATGACCAAAGCCACCTCCCTCAACAGGATGGGGTCAGTCTCACCCAGACCTGAGATCAGCTCAGTGATACCTGTCAAAACAATACCAGCTAACAGCTTCTGATGAGGACCAGACTCTTTTCTGACAAGTGGCTGACAGCTGGAACAGACTGTCTGAGACCGCTGAGTCAAGTACTGCTTCAACTTTACTTTCCACAACTTTCCTGCCAGAGTAAAACCACTTATTTCACTCAGGCTGACTCAGAGGACAGAGGTCGGCTGATGAAGCTTCAAGTCCAGGAAGCAAAGCAGAATTCTGTACATTGACTCTGCTGAGGGAAACAGAGAGAGAGCAGAGGAGCTGGTAGAACTGCCTGTTAGTTAGGCCCCACCCCCCTTGGTTACTGTTGCTGTGTTCATTGGTCTTTGCATTCTAGAATGTTCAGTTGACAACGGCAGCAGATCTCTCAAACAGAAGACAAAAACACTTTTCAGTTTTAGCCATTGACCACGGCGGCTAAAATTACAACTGTTGCCGGCAGATGTGAACGGCTCCAGCTAAAGGCAGCTAATTAACGTTAGCTTCAGTGAGTTGGTTGAAAACTCTGTCATATGGTTAGATTGACTTGTTTTAGGTTCGTGATACCAAACGTGATGGTATCGTCTAAAGTCTAGTCTAAAGTTAACAGCGAGCACTTCTTTTGTATTGCATGATGTGTGATGGCAACAAAGTTACTATGAAGCATTCAAGCGCAAACACACAAAGCCGACGGTCGGTCGTCGGTCAATGTCGGGCCGTCGGTGAGGGTCCGTGGCCCTCATCGGTGCTCGCTGGCCTTTTTTACCCGCTGATTCAGCATGTTGAATTGGCAGCAGTGAGTGCAGAGCCCGTCGGTGAATGAAATCCCTCTGACTGTCAGCTGAGCTCAGGTCATGAGAAGACAAACAGGAAGTGAGTTGAGTAAACAATGAGCTAAAGTCCAAACTTGTTCCATAAGGTCAGATTAATTTTCTCTTCAGCAGAAACGTTTCCTGATGGTTTGTGTTATTGTTCACTGGTGCACGGTAAATATGGATTGTGTTGTTAACGTGCTAACTGGCTAACTAGCATCAAGACACTTCCTGTTTCCCCTTTTGAATGGTGAATGCAGATGAGAATTTACGTGCTGGTTAGCCGTCGGTTTGGTGTGTTCAGGTGCAACTTTTTGGTCGAGACACGTCGATGTGAGGCGACACAGCAGGGGGTCTTCATCGCCGCTAGATCTCTGAAGTTGGTTTGGTGTGTGTGAGTCATAGTCTCCTCCCACAAACAAACTGAGCCGTTGATTAATCTCTAACAATGATCACTTCTAGTCTGCACTCAGGGTGTAAATCTGCAGTTTCATCACCATACGATATCAATATTGGATCATTGACCATTGAATTAATAAATCGATCCAGATCAATGGATCATTACACTCCTCGTTGTTAATGTGCTAACTGTCTAACTAGCTTCAACACGCTCCTCCCGTTTCCCTTTGTAATGACGAACACAGACAACTCCGCCTGCTGCTGCAGAGAGTAACTTCCTCTCACGCAGGTGCAGAACGTGCGTGCTGGTTGGCTGTCGTTCACGTGCAACTCTTCAGTGGAGACACGTCGACATGAGGCGACGCAGAAGGGGGCTTTCATCGCCGCTAGTTCTCTGAAGTCAGTTTGATGTCTCTGGGCCTTTATACAGAAAAGGTTAATGTTATTCTGTTCAATAACTGTTTGGATCCATCTACTATAGAACAAAAACACAAAGCATGTAACAGGCATAATTTGACACACCATCCCTGAACATCCAAAACTGACAGAGTGGACCGACAGCCTCATATTCTAACATGTCTGTGTTTGATGAGTTGGGAGTGAGAATGTGTTCATCTCTTTTGTGGCCCTTAAAGACACAATGGAACACTGCACTTTGAAACCCATTATTTCCAATGGCCTGTGCCGCACTACCCTGACTCTTTGCTGCGTCAAGCAAAGCGTAGCAGCTTGGCGAGCTGAAACCCAGTGGCGAGTGCAGCTAGAAATCGCGTTTTATCCGAGAGGGCCTTTCCTCGAGCTGTGCTCGGTCACGGACCAGTTGCTCAGCTATAATTGGACAATCAGTGAAATACGGAAAATGTAGAAGGAGTGACACAAACATGATGAAAAGAAAAAGGAAACTGCTCTTTGACGTAATGTTTTCTATGTGACTTTCCAAAGTGTAAATGATGTCATTATGATAGTGAACACTGTTGATAAGCATCTTAGTGAGCATTTTAAAAGTGTGGTGGAGATTAATCAACACAGTGGAAGTCAATGAGGCTGCTAATTTACTACAAAAGTTTTCATTCAAATAAACTGAACAAATACTGAATATGCTATAATGAGTATTTACAAACTATTTTCAGTGTCAGAGTCATAAATACAATAAAGTCTGTGACAGACACCACGTCACCTTACTTTTTCTGAATGGCATGAAACTTTGCAGGAATGTGTCGTAGTCGTTATCAGACCATTTAAAAGGCAACACCGTGTCAGATTTATTTGTTTAAGTGTTCAGTGGTGCCCCCATATCTCAGACTCACCTCCCAGCATCGTTAATAAAACTTTAGTTTCAAAATCAACAGGAAGATGAATCATGAAGTTCACTTTCCCTCTGCAGATTTTTGTTTCTGTTACAAAATTCAATTCAAGCTTTTCAGTTCTTCTTCTCCCACTTCAGAATTACAATTTTAACTTTCCATATTCTTGTTGACATTTAACAATATTCAAATGCCATTTCAACACCTCATTTACATTTTGTTTTTTTAAATCTATTTACGCCTTATGGCCACTTTATTAGGTACACCTTGCTGGTACCGGGTTGGACCTCTTTTTTAATTCTTGGTGTTATAGACTCAACAAGGTGCTGAAACATTCCTCAGAGATTTTGGTCCATATTGACATGATGACATCACACAGTTGATCCATGATGAGAATCTCCCGTTCCAGCACATCCCAAAGGTGCTCTGTTGGCCTGAGATCTGGTGACTGTGGAGGCCATTGGAGTACAGTGAACTCATCGTCATGTTTGAGATGATCTGAGCTTTGTGACATGGTGCGTTATCCTGCAGGAAGTAGCCATCAGAAGATGGGTACACTGTGGTCATAAAGGGATGGACACGGTCAGCAACAATACTCAGGTAGGCTGTGGTGTTTAAACCATGCTCAGTTGGTACTAAGAAAATCTCCCCCACACCATGACACCAGCAGCAGCAGCCTGAAGCGTTGATACAAGGCAGGATGGATCCATGCTTCCAAATTCTGAGCCTACCATCTGAATGTGGTTTCTCCAATCTTCTATTGTCCAGTTTTGGTGAGCCTGTGTGAATTGTAGCCTCAGTTTCCTGTTGTTAGCTGACAGGAGTGGCACCTGGTGTGGTCTTCTGCTGCTGTAGCCCATCTGCTTCAAGGTTGGACGTGTTGTTGCTTCAGAGATGGTCTTCTGCACACCTTGGTTGGAACCAGTGCTTATTTGACTTCCTGTTGCCTTTCTATCATCTTGAACCAGTCTGACCATTCTCCTCTGACCTCTGACCTCTGGCACCAACAACCATACCACGTTCAAAGTCACTTCAATCACCTTTCTTCATCATTCTGATGCTCCGTTTGAACTTCAGCAGCTCGTCTCCATCATGTCTACATGACTCAGTGTTAATGAGCTGCTGCCACGTGATTGGCTGATCAAAAAGGTGTACCTAATAAAGTGGCCATTGAGTGTATCCTCCATACTCTAGGAGGAAAATCTGGGACAGGCAGTGTATCTTTAATTACTCTCAGCTGGCAGTGGACATTGGAGAAAGACGCTGGACTCTTATGTGTTACAGATGGTAAACTTTGGTCAATATGAAAATCGGGTAGACGATAATTTAAATGTCTTATAATTTCATGTTGTGTGGACATTAATATTATGAGGTTTTGCAAACGTTGGGTTTTGTTTTTCATACCACATGGCTTCATACCACGTTTTTGTTTCTGTTCTGTTTTCTTGTGGACATCGTTTTGGGGGTTTTCTGTTTGTGTTCTCCCTCACTTCATGTTACTCAGTCATGTTAATCTGCTTCCTTTATTTTGTAGATTCTCTCCTCATGTGTCATGTCTGGTTTTACTTCCTGTCTTTGTGTGTTTTCCCGCCTGTTTTCTGTCACACCTGTCTTCCATCAGTCTCGTTAGTCCCTCCCTGTTCCCAGAGTCTTTCCTTCACACCTGTTCTGTATTAGTCTGGTTTGCTCCACCCTAGTGTTCCTCACCACACCCTTTGTGATCAGCCAATCCCCATTTCCCTCCTTCTGCCCGTGTCCTCCTCCTCCAGCTGCGTCTCATTCTTTTCATTAGTTTTCTGTATATACACCTGTGTGTTTCACTGTGTTCCCCGTCAGTTCATTCTGTCATGAATCATTTCAGGAAGGGCCTCAGTGCAGAGCAGCAGGCAGGTTGAAGGTTAAACACAAAGTGAGCTGAAAGTCCAAAAGAAAGATGAACCCAAACCAAACTGAAAACCACCCGGGATAATACAATGAACTCAGGGAAGAAATCCACACAGAACACAAGACGCCAGACAGGAAACAGAGCAGGAAAAGGACGCCATGAGCATGGATGATCTAATGAGGACCAAAGAGGAAACACACAGGTAAATACACACAGACAACTGATCACAAGAGCAAGACACAGCTGGAGGAGGAGGACACGGGCAAGAGGAGGGAAACTGGCTATAACGGGTGTGGTGGGAAGGGTGGAGCAAACAAGACTCATACAGAACAGGTGTGATAGAAAACAGGCGGGAAAACACACAAAGACAGGAAGTAAATACAGACATGACATATGAGGAGAGAATCTACAAAATAAAACAGGAAACAGATTCAACATGAATGAATAACATGAAACAAGGTAGACAAACTCCAAAATAGCATCCGCAAGAAAACGGGACAGAACAAAAACCAGGATCATAACAGTTATTCTACATATTCTATAGATAGATAGATTACATTACAAAATTCGGCTCCATTACAGCTCACAAGGTTCACTGACAAAACAACTGTCTTATACTGAACACGTTTTCCAAACAAATACAACATGCTAACGTTATTAGCACAAGCCTATGGCATTTTACATTGTATAAATGAGCCTAGCAGCTAGCAGAGATTTCCTCTGCTCATATTTCAGCCAGGATAAATCACACACAGTGTGTGGAGGCTTTATTGTCTTCACAATTTATTGTTTCTTATCTGTGAAATTAAAGTCAATCAAAGTTTAGTTTCCACTGAGGGAAATGGTTTCAGCTCACAGAGACAACGCAGACCCTCTGTCATAGGTACGGTGTCGATTCCACACAGACGTATAAATATCGCTTAATGTAATGGTGTCAAAAAAACAGACGAAATGTATCACCATCAACAGAATCGTCAAACTTTCCTGACATACTTTTAAGCAGGAAGTTACTGCGCCCCGTCAATACTCATTTGTCGACATGTGGATCTATGCCCCCCAATCTCTGGGTCCAACCTCTGAATCTGGATGTTAGACTAACAGATGGACAGATACCTGTCCTTCCCCTGATGTACATGGAGACCTGTAGTTTATACATAGAATTTTATTGAATTAATAGTGTTAAACAGACTTTTGCAGAAGGTGTTACTAAAACTCTGCCTGAAACAATCAACCCCACCCATAGGGTACGCTGTAACATTTCACCTCCGTCACTTCTCGGTGTACCTGTAGCAGAAAGGTAAGTTCTAGGACAACAACAACTGTTGCTTTATAGCAGAGATGTTCATGTTGTTAGAATAAAACAAAAAATAATCTCAAACAGTTTTAAAAACTTTCAGCCAAGACTAAAATGTGTTTGGTTGTGCCCTGCTCTCCCTGAATGTGCGTACGTCACTGAATTCACCTCCTTGTTTATGGTATGAAGACGCGGGCGTGCGATTCTGATGTCTCACATTTACCAACAAAAATCACTGATGTTCTTCGCGACACCGAGGTAAACTGTTCTGCACCCGGGCAGTACGACGAAAATCATCAACTGACAAACGCTTTCTGCCGCCAAACGTATTCGAAGAACAGCTGAAACTAGCGAAGCACAGGCCAGACCAGTCACCATGACAGAAGCTGCTGCGTCCAAATCTGCAAGTGCTGAAAGAAAGAAGGTAAGTTAGGTTAAATATTCATGGTTGGAAGTAACGTTAGTTTAGAGAGGTGTGTTTGCCTGTTACCGTGATGTGCATGTGTGTGCCAGGATGGGAAATTAACCTTTAAAATGTGAACATAGGGCTGGGCAATATGACCTCAGATCAGTATCATGATGAACTGAACCTTTTACCTTGATACGCTTAATGAAAGATTATTTAGTTTTTTTGTTTTTTTTGCCACTGACGAGGTTCATACTGTAAATACTGCTGCCACCTGGTGGATGGAAATATAAGCTGTAATATTATTTCATGCTGTAATATGTATATTTTTGTTTACATCAGATTTTAGCCACCATGAAAGTCTTTGTTTAGCTTGAAATGGCGCCCTCGGCAACGGTTAACTATAAAAATTCTGTATTCCTGTTCTGACATCCAGCGGCACAACAAGACATTTTTATTCCAGGTAACTCAACTGTTTCTCACCGGTGTCTACTGTTTTTCTGCCACCAGTGTGTGCGCGTGACTGCTGTGACATAATTGTGACATCCACTCAAATTTGGTCTATAACGACTCGATAAAAGATGAACTCAGAGTCACAGACAACGTGCAGCACAACTTCAAACAGCAAAATCAGATCCAGCTGCCTGAGTTCCCAGACGGAGGGGGTCCTGTCCAGCATCTCCTGTCCCTCATCCTGAACCTAAACCTCAGTTATAAAGGCTCACTCTGTCTCTGGTTGTTTTCTGAGGATGTCCTGCAGCAGACTGGACGGCAGCGAGCCTCCACATCTGCAGGAAGTCCCAGAGAACATGTCAAGGAAGAGGAGTATGTGTGCTGAAGATGCTCCTGTAATTTAACATGATGAGTGGAGGAGGAGGAGGAGGAGGAGGAGGAGGAGGAGGAGGAGGAGGAGGAGGAGGAGGAGGAGGAGGAGGAGGAGGAAATGAAGCAGCAGACAATCTGACACTGTACACAACATCACAGGGAGGAATCAGCCCAACGCTGCATGGGGATCTGCCGGGCTCTTGCTGCGGGTGACTCACTCTGCATACATTAGCACGACTCTGATTTATAAAAAGAATAAACGCAGAGACAAACGGACGACATTTACACGCCACCAAAACAAAGATGAAGCTCCAGGATTGGTTTTCAGAGGAATCTGAGGGGGAGCTCAGCTGAAGTGACGCAGAGAGACGACACATTTTTCTGTCCCCACATGTGGTCCAACGGTAAAATGGAAACGCTGCTGACTCCCACCCCCCCCCCCATTCATCCACCGTTTCCTTGGTTACCCACAATGGCACACACAGTTGCTATTTGTGACACACGCACACACACACCTACACACACCTACCTACCCCCCCCCCCACACACACACACACACGCACACGCACACACACACACACACACACACACTCATGAGCTCATGTTCCAGCTCAGCAGAAGAAAAACAAAAAACATTACATTAGTATGTTTAATATGTATCATATCTCTAAAGTGACGCCAGTGCCCCCCCCCCCCCCCCCCCCCCCCCCCAAAAAAAAACAAAAACAAACACATTGTTTGCTGCAGCACGTTAATTACCACAATACAAATAAACAACCTGCTAATAAAAAATAAAATAAAAAAATGTGTTACTTTACTTTCAGTAACATGTTGTTCATGTGTTATAACAATCATATGAATCAATATTCAATGAAAAAGAATAATAAATGAACCTGTTCAGAAAAATAAACAATAAAATAATACTACTACTCTTTTTTTGAGCTGGGTCTCACGCCGGAGTTTCGAAATCTGGTGCCTTGGGCAGTGACGAAAAAAGCTGTCCTTTAATGTTGGCATGATGCGCAGCTGGTTGCCGTTATAGATTAATGGCGCCCAGCAGCGTCAGGGGGAATAGTGGTGGGACAAGGATGATAGTTAAGGCGGCGTCCAAGTGGGGCGGGCAGGAGGGGTGGTGGATGGGTCCAACAACCACAGACCTTCACCCGAGAGAGCGTTGTTCACTTCCTGTTAGACTGTAAAGCCAAACCCTGTTCTTTGTTCCTAAATGTAACCATGTGTGTGTGTGTTGGCTAAACGCAACCGTGTGTGTCTTCTGAACGTAACCCCGTGTGTTTGTTGGTGAAACTTAACCGAGTGTGTGTCAGCTAAACGTAACCGTGTGTGTGTGTGTCGGCTAAACGTAACCATGTGTGTGTGTGTCGGCTAAACGTAACCATGTCTGTGTGTGTTGGCTAAATGTAACCATGTGTGTTTGTGTCGGCTAAATGTAACCACGTGTGTGTGTGTGTGTGTGTGTGTCAGCTAAACGTAACCATGTGTGTGTGTGTCGGCTAAATGTAACCATGTGTGTGTGTGTGTCGGCTAAACGTAACCATGTCTGTGTGTGTTGGCTAAATGTAACCATGTGTGTGTGTGTCGGCTAAATGTAACCACGTGTGTGTGTGTGTGTGTGTCGGCTAAACGTAACCATGTGTGTGTGTGTGTTGGCTAAATGTAACCACGTGTGTGTGTCGGCTAAATGTAACCACGTGTGTGTGTGTGTCGGCTAAACATAACCATGTCTGTGTGTGTTGGCTAAATGTAACCATGTGTGTGTGTGTCGGCTAAACGTAACCATGTCTGTGTGTGTTGGCTAAATGTAACCACGTGTGTGTGTCGGCTAAACGTAACCATGTCTGTGTGTGTTGGCTAAATGTAACCACGTGTGTGTGTCGGCTAAATGTAACCATGTCTGTGTGTGTTGGCTAAATGTAACCATGTGTGTGTGTGTCGGCTAAATGTAACCACGTGTGTGTGTGTGTTGGCTAAATGTAACCGTGTGTGTGTGTGTTGGCTAAACATAACCACGTGTGTGTGTGTGTGTCGGCTAAATGTAACCATGTCTGTGTGTGTTGGCTAAACGTAACCATGTCTGTGTGTCGGCTAAACGTAACCACGTGTGTGTGTGTGTGTGTCGGCTAAACGTAACCATGTGTGTGTGTGTTGGCTAAATGTAACCACGTGTGTGTGTGTGTGTCGGCTAAACGTAACCATGTGTGTGTGTGTTGGCTAAATGTAACCATGTGTGTGTGTGTGTTGGCTAAATGTAACCACGTGTGTGTGTGTCGGCTAAACGTAACCATGTGTGTGTGTGTCGGCTAAATGTAACCACGTGTGTGTGTGTCGGCTAAACGTAACCATGTCTGTGTGTGTTGGCTAAATGTAACCACATGTGTGTGTGTGTCGGCTAAACGTAACCACGTGTGTGTGTGTGTGTTGGCTAAATGTAACCACATGTGTGTGTGTGTCGGCTAAATGTAACCATGTGTGTGTGTGTCGGCTAAATGTAACCACGTGTGTGTGTTGGCTAAATGTAACCACGTGTGTGTGTTTGTCGGCTAAATGTAACCACGTGTGTGTGTTGGCTAAATGTAACCACGTGTGTGTGTGTGTGTTGGCTAAATGTAACCACGTGTGTGTGTGTGTCGGCTAAACGTAACCACGTGTGTGTGTGTGTGTCGGCTAAACGTAACCACGTGTGTGTGTGTGTCGGCTAAATGTAACCACGTGTGTGTGTGTGTCGGCTAAATGTAACCACGTGTGTGTGTGTGTCGGCTAAATGTAACCACGTGTATGTGTGTCGGCTAAATGTAACCATGTCTGTGTGTGTTGGCTAAACGTAACCATGTGTGTGTGTTGGCTAAACGTAACCATGTCTGTGTGTGTTGGCTAAATGTAACCACGTGTGTGTGTTGGCTAAACGTAACCACGTGTGTGTGTCGGCTAAACGTAACCATGTCTGTGTGTGTCGGCTAAACGTAACCACGTGTGTGTGTGTTGGCTAAACGTAACCACGTGTGTGTGTCGGCTAAACGTAACCACGTGTGTGTGTCGGCTAAACGTAACCACGTCTGTGTGTCGGCTAAACGTAACCATGTGTGTGTGTTGTTGGAGAAAAAATCATCAGTTGGTGGTGTTGTACTGACGTAGTGCTTTTACTTTGAAAGAGACTGTATACAAACTGTACATTTCCTGTGAAAACAGAAGTGTATTTTAAAAACAGACAATGCATGTAACAGGCTGAAGTTGACACGGCGTCCCAGAACGTCAACAACCAACACACCCAGGGTACCTTGGACGTCACATGTGGACGTGGACCAAATGTGGACATGTGATGAGGTCACAGTAAGGACGTGATGCTCTTTTTAACCTGAGACTTTGGACTTTTGTCCATCATTACTTTCTCTCTGCAGTGATCTGATTGGTCAGAGGTCGGGGTGTTGACGGGCTGTGAGTAGGTCAACCGTTCAGCATAAGTTACCACGGTGATTTATCCCAGTAAAAAAAAAAGAACCAGCTTGGTAGTACTGAAAAGCCAGATTTAACCCTGAAGATACCTCTTAACTCCAAATCCTGTTTCGTAGTCCAGACCTCTGGAGTGTCCTCCATACGTCTAACAAAGGATCACAGATGCAGTCGCTTAACGACGTTAAAGCTGGGAAGAGGGTGAAAAGGGAGTCCTCCAGTTTACACAGCTGAAACTCACATCAGAAGGAAGCAGAATACTCTTTAAACAGCAGGATATTACATGTCAGTATATGGCAATGGTACGTTTTGTTGCTACAATTACAGTGTGAAGACAGTGAAATTTTTCACCAGCCGGTGTTTCCATGACAGCATGGCGAAGGTCGACGTTTTACCAAAGCACAGCAACTGGCATCAACTTAACAAAACTGTACTTGGTTCAATCTGCCTGAAACATCACATGCTCCTTAAAAGTCCAGACCTGGACACATGATATGAGTTAAGCCACGCCCTTTGAAGAGCAGCCCCTGCAGCATGTTTCACCAATATGTTTGAAAATTTGTACGCACATTTATCACGCCCTGATGCACAAGAAGCCTCACGGACCCATGGGCCAAACACAACAGGAAGTTAGCCATTTTAAATTTCCTGGTCACTTTTGGCATTTTCCATGCTTGTCATTTTCATGAACTCCTCCTGCAGACATGATCTAAATGACTTCAAAACTGGTGTGTACCATCTAGACAACATTGCGATCAAAAGTTATTAAAAGATTTGGTCAGCAGTGAACAGCGTGGCCGTGGCATGGCATCGAGTTCTGATGTCTTGCCATGAAACACGGAATTCCTATAACTTTGGATTACATGCTGCAATATGCATAAAACTAAGCATGCTTCATAAACCCCGGCCTGAACACATCTGCATGACAAGGAGGAGTCGTACTCACAGCGCCATCTAGTTAGAATTATGTTCTCTGGAACATAATTAACCAGTGAAACAATTTCAGCTAATTTACTGACACTGTGACAGAATCATCAAAGACTCCTCTACTTGGATGAAAAATATTTCAGCATGATAACGAGTTTCCCAAGTTATGACTCTGTTTCCTCTGAGTAGCTGGCTACAGATTTATCACAGCTGATGAAATTAATGCTGGATGACAGATTGGCCATCAACTAGAGGGACATGGGCAGTTGGCTTTGCGAGGCATTATGGGATTCCAGACAACGCAGGATGGACCAGTGGCACAAGAAACCTCTTCTGGAGATGTTTAGAGACATCTACACTTGATTAATTTGTGAGGGACTTGCCTGGAAAATGAAGAAGTGATGTAGTGGTGGGACAGGAAGTGACTGTGGAGGAGTCACAAACGGTTGGAAAATGTTGTAGGTTGTTGTTTTAGTTGGCAATGACGTGCCATTTGTTCAGCTCATGATGGTCATGTTATTTCTGATCAGTCTGACAGATTTCCTGTTGACCTGCAGCCAAAAACCTGACACAACCACTTGGTCTGTTCAGAGATAAGATGAATCAATACAATCTGCAGTATTTACACGCACATTAAGCCTCCATTAGTTCCAAGTGTGCTACAAACACACCCTCGATGGTTTGCACTTTCACACACTCCAGCACAAACACACCCACCAGGATGTAAATACAATAACTCATAATGAGCCCCAGTAAACTGTGTGGTCACTGATTGAGTGTTTCACAGAGTTAAGAGCTGTTTGCTGAAGCTTTTATGTGCCACACTCGACTGTAGAGCACACTGAGTTAATGGATGTTTGTCACACTAAACCACCATAGCAGTGATTTATTCATGTGTATGTGCAAAATGTTGAACCCAGTGTGGACAAAGATCCGTTGGAAACCCGAGATGATTCGATCTGGAGCCTCTTCACAGAAAAATATCCTCACTGTGTGTCCTTAATCTGAGGTTTCAAAGACAGTAAAAATCCCTTCTTCCTGTTACAGAAGCAGGTCCCAAACTCATGGCTGTGTGCCATGTTACCTCAGACCTCCTGTCTTATCGCAACAAATCCTAATCATAACTGTAAATGTGATTCTTCAGTCGGCACTTTCTGTTATGTACAAAAAAAAGACAGATGCGATATCAATCAATCAATCAATTTTATTTATAAAGCCCAATATCACAAATCACAATTTGCCTCAGAGGGCTTTACAGCATACAACATCCCTCTGTCCTTTGGACCCTCACAGCGGATAAGGAAAAACTCCCCAAAAAAAACCCTTTAACGGGGAGAAAAAAATGGTAGAAACCTCAGGAAGAGCAACTGAAGGAGGGATCCCTCTTCCAGGACGGACAGACGAGCAATAGATGTTGTACAGAACAGATCAACATAATGAATTAACAGTAATCCATATGACACAATGAGACATAAAGAGAGACAGATATTATAGTAATAATATGATTATATATGTATGTGACAATAATGATATGTGTATAATAGTCCAGGTATGACTAATAGTAACAGCAGCAGTGGGAGGCATCAGGCAGGACCACGGCAGCAGCACAACACCACACACCATCCAGGCACAGCTGTGACACCAGTGAGTGAGAGAGAGAGAGAGAGAGAGATTTTTTTTGATTTTTCAAACCTCTTTTATTTGTTCAAACCGGTTTCAAAAAATAAACAAATTACTAAACAGACAAAAACGAATGAAAACAAATACAGACCATGCTTAAATTAGAATACGACTAAAAAACAAATGATTGTCTTTCACAAAACACAAAAGTTGCTTAAGGCACCAAATGCTCTTAAACTCCTCCAAGTTATTGGTTAGACTATAAAAACTAAAATCAGCTCTCAGCCTGGACTTCAGCATACGAACAAAAATCATTTTTACATCAGTGTCTGAGGAACCTGCTACTTTGTTTTTCCTGCTAAGGTAGATGGCCATTTTTGCCTGACCTAACAGAAAGTTGAAAAACTGGCACTTTGATCTCTCCTTTCTACAATACCTATAACCCAGAATAAACACTTGGTGCGAAAAAATTTCTTCAAACAAACAAAACATGTTTGCCAACATTTGGAACAGACAACACAGTCGAACACACTCAAGAAAACAGTGAAAAATTGTTTCCCTTTGTGTACAGAAGGGACAGGTATCACTTACACCAGGATTTAACACACAAACGAATTAACTGCAACCGCCCCATGTAAGACTCTCCACTGGAGGTCACCTACTCTTTTTGTTAGCGGTGGTTTGTACAACACTCTCCACTCAGGCCTCTGAGCCTCTGTTAGGCCCAGATGAGCCCTCCATGGAGTATCTGTACGCCTCTGTAGTTTGTCCTGATTAAGCATTTTAACCAAAAAATAGTACATGATTTTACCTTTTAAATTGTTCAGGAACAATTTTAAAACCAGGAAAAGAGTCACTACTGTCCGTTTTAACCTGTCCATCGTAGTGAGCAGCAATAAGTACCAGCTCAGAGCTGGTTAGTTGTTGTTTCCAGCCTCTCAGCAGGAGGCTACTTCTGACCGACCTGAGCCCCAAACATGAGGCCAGACCAGCAGCATTGTCCAGGCGAGGGCCACACACCTCCACCACACGACCCAGTGTGTAGATTTGGGCCTCACAAAGTCTCTGAAGCAGAGACGGCTCAGCCTCGCAGGAGAAACGAGTCCCATGTACCACCGGCTCCTTAAGAAGCCAGAACAGGGAATCCCCACTCTTTAGTCTTTCTTTATGGAATAGGCTCCACACTTTCAACAAACCTTTATAAAAACAAGGCAGATGGTCCAGCTTGTAACTATTCAAGTCCATTAAAAACAAAGACTCGGCCAGACCCAGCCCACTACACCGTTCCAGTAAGCTGCGGGCTACAGGCCTCCAGGCTAAGTCAGGGGGTCCAGTCAGGAAGCGTTGGATAAACTGGAGCCTGAAGGCAGCCCCTCTGCTCGCCAGGTGGATGAGCCCATGTCCTCCTTCCTCTTTTGGCAGAAAAAGAACGCTTTGAGGGATCCAATGCAGGCGATCCCAGAAAAAATCAACCATGATTGACTGGATTCTAGACAGCAAATTTACCGGGGGGTCTGAAACCGCTAGCCGATGCCACAGCATGGAGGACACCAAGTTATTGATGATTAGGGTTCTGCCTTTAAAAGACAATTTGGGTAGAATCCATTTCCATCTTTTGAGACGTCCTTCAACCCTCTCAAGAACATTGTCCCAGTTCTTGGAAGAGAAGGTATTCCCACTGAGGTAAACTCCAAGGTATTTAAAACCACCTGTCAACCACATTAGGCCTCCAGGCAACACTGTCCTCCTGCGCAGTCCATCTCCTACAGCTAAGGCTTCACTTTTTCCCCAGTTCACCTTAGCAGAGGAAAGTTTTCCAAAGTCTGTATCAGTTTCATTTAAAACATTGATTTCATGTTGGCTTTTAACAACAACAATAACATCGTCAGCATAAGCAGACAGTTTAAAATAATCGTTGCTCCCAGGAGGAGAGAAACCAACTAACTTCTGCCTTAGTTTGTGAAGTAAAGGTTCTATAGCCAAGGAGTACAACATGCCTGATAGAGAGCAGCCCTGTCTAACTCCTCTCTGAACCTTAAACGGGGCACTCAAAACACCATTAATCTTTAGCACACTCTCAATGTTACTGTACAAGACCCGAATCATGGCTATGAGACCAGAGCTGAACCCAAAAGCTTGCAGCGTGCGCCACAAGTACCGGTGTTCAACCCGGTCAAAAGCCTTTTCTTGGTCCAGAGAAATCAGACCAAGCTCACAGCCCAATGAACCAGAGAGGTCCAAAAAGTCCCGAATTAGAGCTATGTTATCAGTTATCAACCTGCTGGGTACACAGTACGTTTGGTCGACATGAATGACATGCTCCATCACTTTTCTTAGCCTTGTTGCCAACACTTTGGACAAAAGTTTATAGTCAGTGCACAAAAGAGATACAGGACGCCAGTTCTTAATGGCCTGCAGATCCCCCTTCTTTGGAAGGAGAGTGAGGACGGCTCTCCTGCAGCTCAGAGGTAATAGTCCTTTGCTTAGACTGTCCCTTAGAACGCACAACATGTCAGCTCCAATAACAGACCAGAAAGCCTTATAGAAGTCAGCAGGGAGCCCATCTATCCCAGGAGCCTTTCCACTCTGCAGGCTCTGCAGGGCCTCTTGCAGCTCCTGAGCAGAGATCTGAGCCTCCAGCTCTGCACTGGCCTCCTCAGAAACCTGAGGAAGGCCTTCATAAAAGGACATCTCCACCTCTGGTTCTTCCTTGAGCTCTGACGTGTAGAGTTGTCGATAGAACTCAACAGCACACATCCGGATGTCTGCTGACTCCTGAAGCAGCTGCCCCGTGTCGGACCGAAGGGAGTGCATCAGTCTTCTCTGACCATGCTTTCGTTCAAGATCAAAGAAAAAGTGAGAGGGAGCATCCATTTTTACAACATACTGAAACCGCGATCTAACCAGAGCACCCTGAGCGGAAATACCCAGCAGGTCAGACAGAGCTGATTTTTTTCCTTTGAGAACTTTAAAGTGTTCTCGATCTCCTGTGGAGTCCGCTAAGTTCTGCATCTCCACCACTTCTCTCTCCAGATCTCTCATAGACCTGGCCATGTCCCTTGTAACATTGAGAGTGTATTGTAGGCAAAGTTGTTTAATTCCAACCTTACCTACATCCCACCACTGCTGTAAAGAGCTGAACTCTTCCTTTGTTTTTTTATGATTGTTCCAAAAAGATTTGAATACTTTTTGGAACACGTTATCTGTTAAAAGTGCAACATTAAAATGCCAGTAAGCACTTTTACATTTTACATTGTTAATGGAGACTAGAACCTGCACAAGAGAGTGATCTGATATGCCTACAGGACTGATCAGGCAATTTTTAAAAACATTAAAGTGATGCTTGAAACAGTACACCCGATCCAGTCTCGCCAAGGACAGCAAATTATCCTTGGAGTGAGCCCAGGTGTACTGTCTCTGGTTCCTGTGCATCTGTCTCCAAACATCACAAAGATCAAAAGTTTCCAAAAGTTTGATGAGGCAGCTCTTCGATGCAATGTGTGGTTCCTGATGGTTTCTGTCCAGAGCAGGATTTTCTGTACAATTAAAATCACCGCCCAGAAACAGATAATCATCAGTACTACAATTACTAAGAACAGTTTTCAGTGTGTCAAAAAACAACAGTCTCTCTGAGCTCACAGTGGGAACATAAACATTTATAAAAACCATCTTTACCTCCTCAAATTTAGCACTTAGCTTTAGCAACCGACCTGGAACGATTTCCTCAACTAAAACAGAGCAAGGTAGGAAATCTCTGGAAAAGAGAATCCCAACGCCCCCGCTGATATTGCTCTTATGGCTGAGAAAAACCTCCCCAGACCACTCCCTCTTCCAGTCAGACTCAATGTCTGAGGTGCTGTGAGTCTCTTGGAGGAAAACAACATTCAGCTTGTTATTTTTAAACAGAGTGAACAATGCAGCTCTTTTAGCATCATCTCGAGCACCACTGATGTTTAGAGAGCCCAACTTTATATCACACATGACAAAAAAAATAAAAAGTAAAAACAGAAAAAGCATACACTCACTCATCATTCACTAATTGTGCTCGGACCTTCAGTAACAGCTTCTTCAACCGAAAAATTTCTGGATCAGTGAAAGAAGGCTGCCCTAGATTACCAGCATTTTTCATAAAAAACCTAACTGAGTCCTGAAAAAGTTCCAGATCTGGAAAAAACTCTTCCACTTTGACTGCTCTCATCCCTTTAGTGTTCTTAAGAAAAGTCCTTATTCTCTGAAAAGAGTAGCCACTCTGTGTTTCCACCTGCATGTTATCCTCCCCTTCCTCACTCTGCTGTGTGCACTGAGTGTTTTCCTCTGACTGAGAGGAAACACACAGTGAATCCTCCTTTGAAGTTTTTTTAGTTTTAGCATTATGAACTTTTGTTTCTGGATTTTTTCGTTTAACAGATGACTTTAACAGAACATCATCAACATCATCCATTACATCATTTTCATCCAGAACAGACTCAGCCACTCTGGTTGCAGTCTGTCCTGTGGGCTCCTTCAGTTCAACCGGCTGGCTCTGACAGAAGTCAGCTTCAGCAGTCAGAACATCACCAGCATCACCATGAACACTGCCTGCCCCGTCCTCATTGCTCAGTGTGTTTACTATGTTGCTCTGTGTGCTTGTCTCAATGTGTGTGTCGCTATGCGTATCAGTGTGTGTGTCACTGTGCGCTGCAGACTGCCCGTCAGCTCCGACGGGAGGTCCGGCCGCAGAGGCAGCGGGCCGCCCGTCAGCTCCGACGGGAGGTCCGGCCGCAGAGGCAACGGGCTGCCCGTCCCTCTCTCGCTCCGGGCATGAACGGACCAAGTGTCCCTCTGCTCCGCAACCAAAACATTTTAGTGTATCAGAGGAAACGTGTACAGTGTAATCAAAGTCATCTATGTGGAAACGCAGGGCTAAGTTCAGCTCCTCATTATTGTTTTTAAGCACCATAAACACCTGTCTTCTGAAGGACATGACATGTTTAAGGCGAGGTGATTTGCAGCCGAGGGGGATCAGTTTAATCGGGGACATCAGCTGTCCGTGACGGGCCAGCTCTCTGGCTAACAGTTCATTTCTCAAGAAAGGGGGAACGTTTGAAATGATAACTTTCTTAGCGGGATTAACAAGGGAGAAAACCGGAGTCAGCGTCCCCTGGATCACCACTCCGCTCTCAATCACCTGATTCGCCTTATCAATGTTATCCAAGAAAATAACCACAGCACTGTTCATGCGGGAGGCAGATTTCACACTTTCATAGCCCACAATCTCTCCCACAGCCAGACTACACTCTTCCACCGACACACCGACCCCTGGAGACAGTTTGACGGCGTGCCGGCGAGTCAGCTTCTCCAAGCCGCACGCCATGTTCGGCGGCATGGCCGCGGCGACAGCCGCCAAACAAACAACAGAAACTCCCCAAATATATACAAAAACTAAAAACGATGACAGAGAAGTTGTGCACAAACACCTTAACCACCACCCAGTGGAAGAAAAAGAGCAGAAAGGTTTGAAAAAACACACAAACTTTTGTCAGTCGCTCTCCAAAACGCGCTCCCAGCCACTCTCAGCATCCACTCAGAGAGAGAGAGAGAGAGAGAGAGAGAGAGAGAGAGAGAGAGGTCTAGTCTAGTCTAGTCTAGTCTAGTCTAAAAAGTGGAGACGGTGTCTGCCTCCCGGACCGAAACAGGAAGGTGATTCCACAAAAGAGAAGCCTGATAGCTGAAGGCTCTGGCTCCTGTTCTACTTTTGGAGACTTTAGGGACCACGAGTAACCCTGCATTCTCAGAGCGCAGTGTTCTGGTGGGATAATAGGGCACTATGAGCTCTCTAAGATATGATGGAGCCTGATCATTTAGAGCTTTGTAGATTAGGAGAAGGATTTTAAATTCAATTCTGGATTTTACAGGGAGCCAGTGCAGAGAAGCTAAAACAGGAGAAATATGATCTCGTCTCTTAGTTCCTGTCAGTACACGTGCCGCCGCGTTCTGGATTAGCTGGCGAGTTTTCAGGCACTTATTAGAGCTACCTGATAATAGAGAATTACAGTAATCCAGCCTCGAGGTAACAAACGTATGGACCAATTTTTCAGCATCTTTTTGTGACAGGATAGGCCTAATTTTAGCAATATTACGCAGATGAAAAAATGCAGTCCGGGACGTTTGTTTTAAATGGGAGTTAAAACACAAATCTTGATCAAATATTACGCCGAGGTTTCTTACGGTGGTGCTAGAGGCCAGAGCAATGCCATCCAGAGAAACTATATCATCAGAGATAGAGTTTTACAAAAAGAGTTTCTGAGCTGTTTGGGGCCAAGAACAATAACTTCAGTTTTGTCTGAATTTAACATCAGGAAATTGGTGCTCATCCAGGTTTTTATATCTTTAAGGCATTTCTGAAGTTTAGTTAATTGATCCGTTTCTTCTGGTTTTATTGATAAATACAACTGTGTATCATCCGCATAGCAATGGAAATTTACAGAGTGATTTCTAATGATGTTACCTAAGGGAAGCATATATAGAGTGAATAGAATTGGTCCGAGCACTGAACCTTGAGGTACTCCAAAACAAACTTTAGTACGTGAAGATGATTCATTATGAACGTGAACAAACTGAAAACGATCAGATAAATAAGATTTAAACCAGCTTAGTGCAGAACCTTTAAGGCCAATTGAATGTTCCAGTCTCTGTAGCAGAATTTGATGGTCAATTGTGTCAAATGCGGCACTAAGATCTAGTAAGACAAGTACAGAGACGAGTCCTTGGTCTGAAGCAATCAGGAGATCATTTGTAATTTTAACTAGTGCTGTCTCGGTGCTATGATGGGCCCTAAATCCTGACTGAAATTCCTCAAATAAATTATTATCATGGAGAAAGTCACACAGCTGGTCTGCGACTACTTTCTCAAGGATCTTTGAGAGAAAGGGAAGGTTGGATATAGGTCTGTAATTGGCTAACACCTCTGGATCCAATGTGGGCTTTTTTAACAGAGGTTTAATTACAGCTACCTTAAAAGACTGTGGTACATAGCCCGTTAATAAAGATATATTGATCATGTCTAGTATGCAAGTGTTAACTAAAGGTAAGACTTCCTTAAGTAGCCTAGTTGGGACGGGGTCCAAGAGACACGTTGATGACTTGGATGAAGAAATGATCGAGGTCAATTGTTGAATAGAAATCAGGGAGAAGCAATCTAAATATGTATCAGCACTTATAGCTGTGTTTGAAGGCAGATTAGTACTGTTAGACGGCAGGAGGTCATGAATTTTGTCTCTAATAGTTACGATTTTGTCATTAAAAAAGCTCATAAAATCATTACTGCTAAGGGCTAAAGGAATACAAGGCTCAATAGAGCTGTGGCTCTCTGTCAGCCTGGCTACAGTGCTGAAAAGAAACCTGGGGTTGTTCTTATTTTCTTCTATTAATGATGAGTAATAGTTTGCTCTGGCATTGCGGAGGGCTCTCCTATATGTTTTTAGACTATCTAACCAGATTAAACGAGAATCTTCCAGTTTGGTTAATCGCCAATTCCTTTCAAATTTTCGCGACATTTGCTTTAATTTTCTGGTTTGGGAGTTATACCAGGGAGCAAACTTTCTTTGCTTTGCGAACTTCTTTTTAAGAGGTGCTACAGAATCGAGAGTTGTTCGCAGCGAGCCTGCAGCGCTATCGATGAGATGATCAATTTGGAAGACTTTAAAGTCAGTACGGGAAACCTCAGTTACAGAGGGACATGGTATTAAATTTAATGCAGATGGAATCACTTCCTTAAATTTTGCTACCGCACTATCTGATAAACACCTAGTATAGTAGCTGTTACTGAGTGGCGCGTAGTCAAGTAGACAGAAATCAAAAGTTATTAAGTAATGATCTGATAGAGAGGGATTCTCTGGAAAGACCATTAAGTTATTAATCTCAACTCCATACGCCAGAACTAGATCGAGGGTGTGGTTAAAACGGTGAGTGGGCTTATGTACACTTTGACTGAAGCCAATGGAGTCTAATAATGTGATAAATGCAGTAGCGAGGGAGTCATTATCAACGTCCACGTGAATATTGAAATCGCCTACAATAATAACTTTATCTGATTTCAGGACTAAACTGGATAAAAACTCGGAGAATTCAGATAAGAATTCTGAATACGGGCCAGGAGCACGGTACACTATAACAAATAGAAGAGGCTGCAAGGTTTTCCAGGCTGGATGTAAAAGACTAAGGACAAGGCTTTCGAAGGATTCATAATCTAGTTTAGGTTTAGTGCTGATTAATAGACTAGAGTTAAAAATGGCTGCAACTCCCCCTCCTCGGCCGCTGCCTCGAGGAACGTGGGTATTATTATGACTGGGAGGAGTGGATTCATTTAGACTAACATATTCATCTTGACACAGCCAGGTTTCGGTGAGGCTGAGTAAATCAATATGATTATCTGATATTAGTTCGTTTACTAACACTGCTTTGGAAGATAACGATCTGACATTTAACAGTCCACATTTAATTCTCCTGTTTTGTCTTTCTGTCACAGAAGAGGTTTTAATTATGAAACCATTAATACATGGTCTGGGAAATTTATCGCATAATACTGGCAAGAATTATGGCAATGTTTCAGTAAAACCACAATCTCTTTTCATGGCACTATCCCAGCAGGATAGAACAGTTTGTATGATATCCTATGAATTTATGCCTCACGAATGACCTCACATCCTTAACGTACAATTATATAAGTTACAGAGGTTAGGTTCAGGAAAAGAAATGTGGTGAGAATGTACCTTAAAATGCCCAAAAGTTCACTGGGATCTGAACACGTGACTCCAGGGGAAAGTCCCGGGTGAGGTCTGTTTTTGTGACCCATCCACCACCCCTACCTGCCTCCTGAAAAGACAACCCAGGGCTGCTTCCTTGTTTACTGCCATCAGCGCATTGGTCACATGATTACAGTCTTCTAAAATATGTGGGATATGTGCACTGCTTTTTGTAGGAAAACAAACACAAAAAATGTGTGAGAACAGCTTGCCTTCCACCTCCTGATGATGAAGTCAGCTCATAAACCTTCACTCTCATTAGAAACTATTACAAATGGTTTTATCCTTATTAAAAACTAATACAAAAAGTTTAATCTTATTAAAAACTGCAAAATGTTTCATTCTTACTAAAAAACTATTACAAAAAGTTTCATACTTATTAAAAACTATTAGAAATGGTTTTATTCTTATCAAAAACTATTACAAAAAGTTTCATTCTCATTAAAAACCCTTCCAAAAAGTTTCATTCTTATTAAAAACTGTTACAAAAAGTTTCATTCTCATTAAAAACCCTTCCAAAAAGTTTCATTCTTATTAAAAATTGTTACAAAAGCTTAATTCTTATTTGAAACTATTACAAAAAATTTCATTCTTATTAAAACGTTAATAAAAATAAAACTTTTGTAAAGAACATTTACAAAAAGTTTCATTCTTATTGAAAACTTTTACGAAATGTTTCATTTTTAATAAAAACATTTACGAAAAGCTTAGTTCTTATTAAAAACTATTACAAAAGTTTAATTCTTATTAAAAACTATTACAGAAAGTTTCATTCTTATTAAAATTAAAAAACAATTACAAATAGTTAAATTCTCAATAAAAACTTCTACAAAATATTTCATTTTTTTTAAGAACATTAACAAAAAATTTCATTCTTAATGAAAACGTTTATAAAACATTTCATTATTATTAAAAACCATTTACAAAAAGTTTTATTCTTATTGAAAAATATTACAAAAAGTTTATTTCTTATTAAAAACTGCAAAAAGTTTAATTCTTACTAAAAAACGATTACAAAAAGTTTCATTCTTGTTAAAAACAATTACAAAAAGTTTAATTCTTATTAAAAACTGTTACAAAAAGTTTGACTGTTATTAAAAACAATTGCAAAAAGTTTCATTTTCATTACAAACTGTTACAAAATGTTTTATTTTTATTAAGAACATTTACAAAAAGTTTCATTCCTATTAAAACCATTACAAAAACTGTTTCATTCTTATTAAAAATGATTACAAAAAGTTTAATTCTTATTAAAAACTATTACAAAAAGTTTGATTCTTATTAAAAATGATTTGGAAGTCCTCCACCATAATTCCCATTCCGGAAGTTAAAAACCCTAGAGAATTAAATCAATTCAGACCTATGGCTCTCACTTCTCTGGTGGTGAAAAACCTTGAGAAAATTTTAAAGGAAGAGGTTCTCTCCCTGGTTGAAGGCAAACTGGACCCACTTCAGTTTGCCTATCAAACTAGTAAAGGAGTGGAAGACGCTAAACTCTTTATCCTGGACAAAGTGTATAAACACCTAGAAAAACCAAATGCTCATGTCAGACTTTTATTCGCTGATTTTTCCTCAGCTTTTAATAAGATGCAACCTCACATTCTGATCAAGAGGCTTGCTTCTTATTTTAATCTACCTGACCAGCCAGTGTTTTTAAACTTCTTAACAGACAGAACACAACGGGTTTTAGCAAATGGTATCATGTCTAATACCTTGGTTTCAAACACAGGCTCTCCACAAGGTTGTGTCCTTTCGCCGCTGCTTTTTATTTTGTACACTGACAGCTGCAGGGCAGCTTCCATGTGAAATTCTCAGATGACACTGCACTCCTGTCGCTTCTCCAGGGTGCAGAGTCAGATCATGGCTGCGCCCTTCCTGCCTTTGTCGAGTGGTGTGACAAAAATCTCCTCGATCTCAATGTTTCTAAAACTAAGGAACTTGTGATTGATTTTAGGAAAAACAAAACTAATCCCACTCCTAGCATAATTCATGGCGAAGATGTTGAAATTGTGGACTCTTACAAGTACTTGGGTACGGTATTTGATTCTCATCTTAAGTTTGACGTAAACACTGAATCAATTGCTAAACGAGGTCAACAGAGAATCCACCTGTTGCGGAAAATCAACTCCTTTGGTGTTAGCAAACCCATCTTGTGTACTGTCTATTTGTCTTACATTGAGAGCTTGTTAACTTTTTCATTTATCTGCTGGTTTAACGGTTTGTCTGTGAAGGATAGAAATTGCCTTAACAATATTGTTAAAGTCTGCTCCAAAATCATTGGAGCCCAGCAGAGTGACTTAAACTCTCTCTGGGAGAAACGTGTTCTCCAGAAGGCCAAAAGTATTATTAATCATGATCACATTCTGTCCAGTGAGTTTACACTAATGTCGTCAGGACTGCGCTATCTGCCACCTCTCAGGAAGACAAACCGCTATTCCAGGTCGTTCATTCCCTCGGCCATTAAGCTGCTGGATGCAGAGTAGCTGTCTTCGATGAAATTTGCACCTGCATTCATTTTGCACAAACCATGCTGGTTGTCCTTATTGGTAGTTACTGCAGGTATTGTACATTAATGGAATGTAACTTTTTATGTGAAATTCTCTCGGCACTTTTATTTATTTATTTTTTTGTGATCAAATGTTTTTTATTTTTACAATAACAATAACACCAGTTACAGTCAGAAACATGAGTTGTTAATAGTACAATAAGGACAGTATAAAGTTGCCAAGAATCGACTGTAACAACTAATAATAGCAACAATGATCATGAACAAAGAACATAAAAGAAAGAAAGGGGGGAAAAAAAAAAAAAAAGGGGGGAAGAAAAGAAGGGAAAGGAAAAAGGGCACCACCCCCCACCCCAGTGCAACACACACACTAGCGCGCTCTTACAGGACTAATGACATACAGTATGTGAGGTATGATTCTGATGAGCTCCTTAAGCGCGCACACACACACACACACACACACGTTTATACAGACTCAATTCAGGGGAAACAAGAAGATTACAGTCGGTCAAGTAAGGGAAAAGCTCATCTTACAAGTTCTTTCAACGATTCAGCTGCACTGCGCCAACTGTTAATGGTAGCCTCACTAGCACCGTTAATTCTAGCAGTTGATAATTCCAAGTAAATTACATCTAGAAAAATAAGTGCCCATTGCCTGATGGTGAGTGAGTGGGGAGGTTTCCATCGGACCGCAACCAACTTCTTGGCAGCCGTTAGACCGGCTAGTACAGTGCGCTTTTTAAGTTTAGTAATATTTATCTCTGACAGATCGATTAGCAAAAGGACAGGTATAGTTACTGGAATGGTTACTGATACTAAGTCAGAGAGCTTGGCTGCCACCTTAGACCAGAACTGTGAGACTGGAGGGCAGTTCCACATCATATGCAAAAAGGTGCCAGAGACTTTCAAAGAGCATAAGCTACATGAGGGATCAGCTATCAACTTCATACAGTGGAGCTTGCGAGGGGTTAAGTATGTTCTGTGTATGTAATTAAAATGAATCTGCTGATGATCTGGGTTACGGGAGACCTCTTTAATATGTGTCCAGACTTGTGACCAAGCAAAATCTGAGTCCAAACTGGGGCAATCACGCCTCCATATTCTGTCAAGTGGTAATACAGTATAGGAGGCCTCCAGGAAAAAATGATATAATGCAGATACTGTACCTCTATTTTTACTTCGAGTGACAAGTAATTTGTGTAGTGGATGAATAGGTAATGCTTGTTGCACCGGGGCACCATGCGCCTGTAAAGATGATCTGAGTTGGAGATAGAAAAAGAAGGAGTGTGGTGGCACATTATACCTGTCTCTAATGTCCTGAAAGGAGCACAGCCCCGTGTCACAATAAATATTATTTAACGTACGAATATTACTGTTGTTCCAGGCAGAGCATGAAATGGGTCTCCCTCCAATTAAGAGGCCAGAGTTGTTAAAGAGCGGTGTAAGTGTGTGCCACTTACAGGAGACTTTGCACTGAAGCTCAGCTGCACGCCATGTCTGGATAAGTTGTGAGACTATTGGGCCAAAACGTAAGCGGCATTGTTTATTGGATATATTAGCAAAGAGAACCTCCTGCAAGCTCCAGGGTCTTACACAGTTTTCTTCTAACTTGCGCCAGGAAACTGAGGCCCCTGTGTCATGCCACACCAGTATTGGCCTAAGCACAAATGACCAAAAGTAAAGCTTAAAGTTTGGTACAGATAAGCCACCGCTGTCTATTCCTCTCTGTGTGGTGGATCGTTTGAGGCGCGGGCGCTTTTTGTTCCAAATAAACCGGGAAATAATAGAATTTATTTTGTCCCAATAATTAAGAGGAGGGGGGAGAGGAATCATTGAACTGATAAAATTTATCCTGGGCAAGATGTTCATTTTGATTATAGAGACACGAGCTCTAAGAGAGTTGGGAAGACTAATCCACCTGTCCAAGTCTGCTTTGACTCTATTTAGTGTTTGCGTGTAGTTATGCGATACAGTTCGGTTCAGAGATGGAAAAATTTGAATTCCGAGGTACCTAAAATCCTGTACAACTGGGATGCCAGTTGGGAATTGCAACCTTTTAGCCGAGTCATTAAGAGGGAGTAATGCGGATTTTGTCCAATTAATCTTAAATCCTGAGAGACAACTAAAATCCTCACAAATGGACAATAAGTTAGGTATAGATTGTAGAGGCTTCTCCATAAAGATCAGCACATCATCAGCATATAATGACAGGTGATGCTGAGTGTCATGGACTGAAATAGGATACACAGAGGAGGACTGACGAATCATCTGAGCAAGCGGCTCAAGAGAAAGTGCAAAAAGTGCCGGGCTCAAGGGGCAGCCCTGTCGGGATGATCTGGTGACTGGGAACAGCGTAGAGGAGAGTTGGCCAGTGAGTACCATGGCTGAGGGATTTGAATACAGAACCCTTATCATATGAATAAAGCTTTTACCAAAACCCATTTTTTCTAAGACCGCCCACAAAAACGACCACGCTAGCCTATCAAAGGCTTTCATAGCGTCAAGGGAGAGCACTGCAGCTGGATCTTTTTTGTCTATAACTGCGTCAATTATATGAAGAAGTCGTCTGACATTGTCTGCAGCTAACCTGGACTTTATAAATCCAGTCTGATCGCAGCTGACTAATGTCGGCATGTGATTTTGAATGCGTCTGGCCAGCACCTTTGCATATATTTTAAGATCTGCATTTAACAAACTGAGCGGTCTATAACTACTGCAGTCCACAGGGTCCTTGTCTTTCTTTAGGAGTAAGGATATTAGCGCTACGTTGACATCCCTCGAAAAACTGCCTTTATCTATAGATGTCATTATCATGTCAAGAAGTAGCGGCCCTAGCTCGTCCCAGAATTCCACATATACCTCAGGGGGTATTCCATCAAACCCTGGTGACTTGTTTCTCTGCATATCGAGAGCTGCGGCTTTAAGTTCCTCCAGCGATATGGGTGCGTCAAGTCGCACAGAGTCGGTTACTGGTAATTGTGGTAAATCTAATTGACTGAGGAAGTTCTGACATTTATCTCTATCCAAATGTATCTCTGATTGGTATAAATTAGAGTAAAACGTGCGAAAGGTCTCATTCACCTGCTTAGGATCAGTCACGATTTGGCCTGTTGTAGATCTGATAGAGGGAATGTCAGCAAAGTGCTCATTAGCCCTTATTTTGGAGGCCAGAAGGTGGCTGGGTCTAGATCCCTGAAAATAGTAACGCTGCCTGGTCCTATGCATCAGGAATTCTGACTGTTGTTTTAAAATATTATTAATTTCTTTTTTAACGATCTCACGCTGGGATTCGATCTGTTGGGAATAATTACTTTGTAAAGCTGCATCTATTCTAGTCAGGTCAGCTTCCAAAGCTTGTAGTTTGGCTGTTCTAGCCTTGCGCAAGTTTGAGGCGAAGCAGATGGCATTACTTCGTATAAAACCTTTAACCGCATTCCATAAAATTCTGGAGTCATCGACCGAGCCTAGATTGAAGTCCAGAAAATCCTTTAACTGGGACAGAAGCTGAGATTTATAATCCTCATTCTTCAACAGGGTGACATTAAAACGCCATCTAACAGCACGCTTAGATAGGCAGCCCAACGTTGCACTGCATAATACTCTTTTGTGATCTGATAAGGCAATAGGTAGCAATGAAGCATCATTAATTTTTTGAAAAAGTTGTGGTGAAGTAAAAAGAAAATCTATTCGTGAGAATGATTTATGTCTAGCTGAAAAAAAGGAGTAATCTTTCACTGTGGGATTAAAGGAGCGCCATACATCTATTAGACCGAGAGTCTCGACCCAAGATTGTAAAGCTACAGTTGCTAGCTGTTGATCTTTTGAGGCGTTCAAACTAGATCGATCGTCTGTATGCCATACTGCATTCATATCGGCCCCTACTATGAGAGAATATTCAGACAGTTCTAACATTTTCTGTGTGAGCGTGTCATAAAAAAGTTTGTCATATTTGTTTGGAGCATAAGCAGAAACAATAGCCACTTTCCTCCCATACAGTTCCACCTTGGCCACTGCAATCCTCCCCGCGGCGTCCGCCCATACATCCATCACCTTTATTTTGAGACTGCGCTTACAAACAATGGCTACTCCCTTACTTTTTGACTCAGCCGAAGAGGAAGCAATTATATAATAAAATCTGTTGGCCATGCGACTAGAGTCTTTGCTTAACAGGTGCGTCTCCTGTAATAAAGCCAGATCAATTTTCCGTCGATGCATAAAAGTAAGGACACTAGTCCTCTTGTGTGGTGTATTTAACCCATCGCAATTCCAAACCAAAATCGATAACTCACCCATAAGTGCATGCTGAATTCAAAATAATCGACCATATACCTGGCGGTAAAAAGTAGTGCCAGTAGCTGAGGTAAACTGCCCGACTGGTATGCTTACAAGATGAGTATACATCCCTATTAATTGGTAGTTTAAAGTTCAGCTCCTGTTTCCCACAGTATGATAAGAGCAAACACATCAACTTCCCACCCAAAACCCCCTGATGGTGCCAGATAAACAACAACAAACAACATAAAACCAAATAAACAGTAACGCTCAAAATAGCTAAACCAAAATGAAAAAAAACCCTCATATTTTGATCCGTGATCTAGTATGGATATGGGCTGCAAAGGATCAAACCACAGCCTCAACCCAGCAATTAACAGACAGAACCGTTAAGAACAGGTCAAACTGGGCTGTCTCTAGTAAGTTTAACTGTGAACTCAGGGCTACATAACAAATAAAGAGGAATGGATTAACACCATATTTGTGCTGGAAAAGACAAAAAACAATGTCCATATCCATGTAATTAACGTGTCCCAATGCTGGCCCCCATGCACACAGCAGGTAAGCAAAAAACAGTGAAAAAGGAGCAAAGCACTCGAAATAAAGGATAAACATCCATTAAAGGGACCAAAATGATTGTGCATTAGCTAAGGCCAGGTTAGAGGAGTCCCGTCCCTATTAATAACAAGAACCTGTCGCTTACTGTAAATTAACAAACCGGCAACTTTGTGGCTGGAGCTCCGGGTGATGTTCAGCACTACAGTCCCAGCACCGAGTAGGATGAATCAGTACAAAGCAGACATGGTTATCCGACAGCTACGTTAGATGGTCCGGGCTCCAAGTCGTCATTCCCTGCCGCGGGAGGGGCTCGCGGCGCCGGGAGGGACCTGATGAAATCCTCGGCGTCATCGGCGAACTGGAAGACCTCCGTTTTGCCGGCAGCTTTGACTTTCAATGTGGCGGGGTAGAGCAGAAAGAACTCCACTCCTTTGTTCCTGGCCATGTTCATGGCTTGGGTGAAAGCTTGTCGCCGCTTGACAGTGTAGCCGCTGTAGTCAGGTGAAAAACGAACCGATCGTCCATTCACTATGAGCGGGGATTTCTTGGCGGCGCGTAGGATGAGTTGTCGTGTAGTGTACCGGAGCGTGTCAAAGATTAGAGTGCGGGAGCCGCTGAATTTCTTTCTGTCGTCGCTGTAGACACGGTGGGCTCGCATGATTTCTCCCTCCATATTACTCAGGGTGGGGAATCACTTCGGCAGCGACTTCGTGAGGAACTGGACCGCGTTGGACCCTTCGGTGCCTTCTGGCAGCCCGATAACGCGGACGTTACAACGCCTGCTCCGGTCCTCCATATCGGCCAGCTTACGTTGCATGGCACTTTATTTATTCACTTATTTATTCTCGTACCTTTTCCTGTTTTTATTCCTGTGTTTTTTTTATTCTTGTATTTATTCTGTTTTATTCAAATATTTTTATTCTTGTATTTTTTTTTTTAAGTACTTCCCCATGTGCCATTTATCGTTACCTCTGTCACTGACGATGACTGTAGAGATGACTGTGCAGTATGAATGAATATATGTGGTCGGTGGACTGTAGAAACTGAATTGCCCTTCGGGGATAAATAAAGATATCTGTATCTGTATATCTATCTGTACAAGTTTCATTCTTATTAAAAACTCTTACAAAATGTTTAATTTTTATTAAGAACATTTACAAAACGTTTCATTCTTATTAAAACCATTACAAAAAATGTTTAATTCTTATTAAAAACTGTTACAAAAAGTTTCATTTTATTTAAAAACGGTTACAAAAACCTGCCTTCAGCTGCTAAATCACTTTAAGTGTGATGGGGGCCTTAGAAATCTCTAAGTTAAGACAGCTCTGTAATGCTTAATTTCCAATCCTCAGGAAAGACAGAACTTTCTCTTGAATGCAGTTCAGATACTTTTCTGTAAATATTGTAAATGTCATCTTAAACTGAGATTCCAGACTTCAGAACGTTTCTGTAATCCCCCCCCCACGTTTAGGATGACATTTAGGTTTTAAGATAAGAGAGGAGGTGTGAGATAAGCCGTGAGTTTAGAGCCTGCATCTGTGACAGGAAGAAGGGATTCTACATTTATCTTTCAATATTATTAGGACACACAGTTGGGATATTTTTCTGTAATGAGGCTCCAGCTTCTCGTCCCCTGATCAGCTTCTCAGTGTACATACGGACCCATCGCCGCTCATCCTCTGTCAGAATGATCAGTTATTCTCTGGAGGTGTGTGTTTGAACTGTTGTCAACCTGTCGGCAGTGAGTCAAGCTTTTGGCTTCAAACACCTGCAGCAGCGTAACATTACTGCCACTGTTCCCACCTGGCCTTCTCCGCCCACCTGCTCACCTGCAGCTTATTCCATCATCACCCTCTCAGTTTATATACTGGCCCACATCCTTTGCTTCTCTTAGGTCGTCAAAGCAAAGTGGTTTTCTGTCATCGGTTTTGAGCCTGTTAGCTGTCGACCTGCCTGATCTTCCTGTACGCCTGCACCTACGCCTGAATGTGTTTAAACTGTTCACAGGACAGATGTGTTGAAGCAGGTGTTGTGTACAGTGTTTGAAATTCTCCTCTCTTATTGAATGTGTTGATTTATTCCCAAAGTCCTCACCTTGTCCTCACCTTGTCCTCACCTTGTCCTCACCTTGTCCTCGACTTGTCACTGCAGATGAGACGTCTGGAGGGATCAGCAGAAGAAAACCTCGGTTCATATAGCAGGAGGACTCGTTTATCTATGAGGATGTTCCCTCCCTGCTCACATCTTTTTCCCCCCACAGTGCTGCTGGATTTTCAGATTTGATGTGTGTCATTGTGCTGGAGCACATCTCCAGGATCATGTCAGCACACTGCTAAACAATGACAGTGGGGTCTGATTAATTCCTGTCTCTCCACCTGCTGATTTCCTGCTCTCAGATTGTCATCTCATCATCCTCCTCCGGAGTCTGTTGCCCTGAGTCATCTCTCAGGGATTCTGATATTTATCTGATAACTCATCCATAATTCACGAGGCTGTTTCCCATCAAATAAATTTAAGATTTTATTAAAGTCAGGAACCTTAATCTGGACCCCCTGTCCTCCTGATTTCTGTCTAAGTAACTAATGGGAACAATCATTTTTCAAAGTGGTCCAGTGTGGACCCTTATACTGTCAGTACACAGGATGATGTTTTCTGGAGGCAAAACAGTTCTCCACAGACATTAGCTAGCGCTAGCTAACAAGTTGTGTTGTCTTGTTTTAGACAATGGAGGAAGATGATGTGAGTGGTGCGTTCAGGAGCGCACTCTGACACAAACTGGAGCGTTGATAAATTGGGAGCGCTGTCTGAATGTAGCGTTGGGTTATCCAGAACACTGCACTCTCTATTTTCAAAAAATATGGTAATGTTTCCTCAGAGAGTGCAGTTAGTTACAGTGTGGGCTCCATGCTTACTCCAATGGCCATTACAGCTGACCATTACAAAGGGGCAGGGCTTAGTGAAGGGTCGATAGGAACAGTCAGTATGTAATCTGTTATTATTCACACGTTTAGTAGCTTCTCTCAAACACCATTTAAAATAGTCTCAGATGTCTTTACTTACCCAGCCAAAAGAATCACCCCCAAAACGTATCACATATATAATTTTGATCCAGGAGTCGAATCTGTGTCGCAATCAATTCAGAGACGGTCAGTGCTGCCGATTTTTATGATAGGATGTATCAGTATTCCTAAAATTAATGTTCTCCCAAAATTCCTTTACCTTACCTTGTTTAGTCCCCTCACTCATTTCTTCACAAACATTAAATGTTTTGTAGTTTAATTTGGAACAATAGACGGGCCAAGCCTCAGTTTTCTCGGCTGTAGTTCCCCTTTGAAACAGCAGGCCAGAAACTCCCAAACCTGTGATGGTATTCGTTGGCAGCCCTCTACTGCCTCCTGCTGGCTCTCACTGGAGACATTGATGTCCAGGATGAGCACTAAAAGATATAAAAGATCTCCTCTATATTTATAATAATATTTATTTGTATGGCATTTGTCTGAACAGGTTACAAAGTGCTTCACAAAGTTCAAAGAAACAAGACAACAAAACAAAACAAAAGAAATAAACACAAAAGTACAAATGAGGCATTAAAAATATGTTTTAAGCAATGATTTAAAAACAAGTCTGATCTCCTGAGGCAGAGAATTTCACAGCTTCGGGGCCTCGACACACAGGGCGGCTATGATCGGGGTGATACGTGACCTATGATTTGCCCTGGTAAAAACATGAGCTGCAGTGTTCTGCACTCGCTGAAGCCGAGCTGATCAAGATTTACTGAGGTGTGCAAACGGTTTGTTACAGTAGTCGAGGCGTGAGAATATAAAAGCATGAATACACTTTTCTGGTTCAGAAAAAGACACCGCTGGTTTATTTTGATAATATTTCTGTACTCAGCTAAATTAACTCTTTCACTGCCAGAGTATTGTTTTTAAGTTTCCAACCACCGGCAGCATTTCCAGACCTACAGAATAATTTGTATTATGAATATGTAAACAGTATTTACATCATACTAAAGAACAGATCTTATTCCATTTTTTTAATCAACACTTGAATTTGTGCATTTTCATTAAAAAAAAAGATTTTCAAACGAAAAGCTGAGAAAAATGCATTTTTGTCAAAAACTAATTTTCAAGAGAAAAAGTAAATTTCACATTTACATTTTATGTTTTTTCTCATTTCTTTGTCAGTCTGAACTGTATAAAAATAGTAATAATATTAATAATGAAAGTAATATTCTCTTTACGGTGTAGCAGTAGAACATGTCACGTTCAGTCATCGTTCAATGTCCGGTTGTCTCCATCTCCTCTGTGGTCGTCTTGTCCGTGTGTCACTGTCACCGTCATGGAGATCCCGTTTTGTCCCACCAAACTCGTTTGTGTCTTCGTCCAATCAGATTGTTGTCAGAATGTTGATCAAAACAGGAAGTGTCAGAATCTGCGTCCGTCAACGTCTCCATGGCTTGCAACCGTAAACTCTTCCATCGGTGCCGACATTTTCGTGCAGTTTACAAGCTGCTATTTCTGTAAACATCTTCCTCAGGTTTCCAGTGGATCATCTTCTTCACTTGTTTTTGGTCACGGCAGCTCTGTTCTATTTCACACGATGTGTAACAGTGCCCCCTGTCTTATAACACAGAATCCTTTTGTTAAATATACAAGTATGGTATGAAGAATATAAACAAAGAGGAGAAACAGTTTTATCCCAGGTTACTCTGATGTGGGTTAACAAAGACTTCACGCCTCGTAAGGAGAGACATGGGCTTCAGAATCTGGGCAGATAAAGGCTTATGTAAAAGTTTCAGAACTGTTTGATGATGACACTCTCGTGTTTGACATCCAGCTAAATCATTTTTAAAAAATATCTGCAGATTAGATGCAACATATCTAAGATACAAAAGTCTTATCCTTGCACAGGCTCACCTCTGAGGAAGAAATAATTCTAACTACGGTGGCCGATGTGAAAACATGAATATCTCTATCCTAAGTAAGTGTTTGGTTTGTCCGCTCTGGGCTACTGTAGAAACATGGCGGTGCGATACCCTTTTTCTTTTGGCACTCCTGGCCGTGCCAAGTAAATACATGCAGCACTAGCTTTTGTTTCCATTGTTAGTTGAGTTAGTTTAGCCTGGCCACACGAAGCTGCACCGGAGATAGATCCTGTCAGGAGTAGGTTCAAAAGCTGGGCTGCCCACCCTCAAGCTGGTAGCGGTGACATCTTGCTGACTGCAGCCAACCCCGATGACTCTCCTCCTCCCCCTCGAATAAGCTGTGTGTGTTGCAGACTCTCCTCCCCTCTGTCTGCAGGAGACCAGAGAGAAAGGTGTTTTAAAAGTCTCTGTGTGTTCAGCTCTGTGCGTCTGTAGCTTCTAACTGAATCTCTGTGGTGTGGAGTTTAGTTTCTCTCCTGCGTCCTGTTTTTACTTTAGATACCTGCTTTATTTTACTGTTTCATGTTCGCTATCAGACGGATTAGAAGTTGTGTGAAGTTTCTAGAAGAAGAAGAAGAAGGAGAAGCTTTATTGTCACTGCAATAAATACAGTAAAATTTCGTTCGGCGCTCTCTTGTAGCAGCTACAATGTCCTTGTCATAAACTAAACTGGGGGGGGTCATGGTTCCTGTAGCAGTCTCTTCACAGCCATGGGGAAGAAGCTGTGTTTCAGTCTGCTGGTGCGGGCTCTCATGACTCTGAGTCTGCCAGAGGGAGCTGGTGAATAGAGAGTGTCCTGGGTGGGCGGGGTCATTCCGAATCTTTGTGGCCCGTCGGAGTCAGATGGCTGGAATAGATCTCCTCTAGGCGTGGGGAGCCGATGATCCACTCAGCCATCTTGATGACCCGCTGCAGTTGTTTCTTTTCAGATGCAGTGCAGCTGGCGTACCACACCGTACAGCCATAGGTGAGGACACTCTCTATTGTGCAGTGGTAGAAGTTTCTCAGCAGAGGTGGAGGGAGTTTGTTCCTCCTCAGTGTTCTCAGAAAGAAGAGACGCTGCTGGGCCTTTTTGATGATGTGGGTGGTGTTCACAGTCCAGCCCAGGTCCTCCGAGATGTGCAGGCCAAGAAACTTAAAGCTGGTGACCCGTTCCACTCCCTCCCCATTGATGCTCAGGCCTGAGTGCAGTGTGGTCCTCGACTTCCGGAAGTCAATAATGACTTCTTTTGTCTTCTTGGTGTTGAGGTTGAGGTGGTTGTCACTGCACCAGGCCGCCAGTGCTTGGACCTCCTCCCTGTATGGTGTCTCATAACCGTTGTTGATGAGCCCCACAACGGTTGTATCATCCGCAAATTTGATGAGGGTGTTGGAGCCGTGAGTAGCGACACAGTCATAAGTGTACAGTGTGTACAAGACTGGACTCAGCACACAGCCCTGAGGAACACCAGTATTGAGGATGATGGTGGAGGATGTGGAGGTACCCATTCTGACATGCTGGGGTCTGTTAGTCAGGAAGTCCTTGATCCACAGACAGAGGGAGGTTCCAAGTTGTAGTGTCTGCAGTTTGTTGATGAGTCTGCTGGGGCTGATGGAGTTAAATGCCGAGCCGAAGTCAACAAACAGCGTCCTGATATATGTGTTGGGGCTTTCAATGTAGCTGAGAGCGGTGTGGAGGGCGATGGAGATGGCGTCGTCTGTGGATCTGTTGGACCTGTAGGACCTGTAGGCGAACTGATGTTGATCAAAGCCAGGTGGGATGTGGGCCTTGACATGCTGTAACACCAGTCTCTCCATACATTTCATGATCACTGGTGTCAGGGCCACAGGCCGGTAATCATTCAACCCTGTGATGGCAGAGGATTTGGGCACAGGGATTATGGTGGCAGTTTTCAGGCAGGTGGGGACTGTGGCTTGCTGCAGTGAACGGTTGAAGATGTTAGTGAATACTGCAGCAAGCTGGTGAGCACATGATTTCAGCACCCTCCCTGGTACTCCATCCGGTCCTGGTGCTTTCTTGGTGTCGATGCTATGCAGGACTCGCAGTACCTGATGTTGTTGGATGGTGGGGGGCTGGTCATGCTCTGATGATGTCAGCTGTGTGTCCTCTGCCTGTCTCTTGTTCTCTTCAAAGCGGGAGAAAAGGTGTTAAGCTGGTCTGGGAGAGAAGTGTCGGTGGAGGGGGGGTGTTGTGGCATTGTTTGTAGTCAGTTATATTCTGTATGCCTTTCCACATGGAGCGGGGGTTGTTCTCCCTGAAGTTGGCCTCTATCTGCTCTCTGTACTTTGTTTTAGCAGCCTTGATGCCTCTGTTCAGGTCCACTCTAGCCCTCCTGTAGGCTTCCCTGTCCCTTGACCTCAGTGCTGAATCCCTGGCCTGGAGTAGTGCTCTGATATTGGCGTCAAACCAGGGTTTTTGGTTGGGAAATGTTTTCACCTGTTTCCTTGATGTTACATTATCCATGCAGAAACTGATGTATGATAGAACAGAGGAGGTGTGGAGTTCAGTGTCTGGGTCTTCAAAGAGCTCCCATATGGTGTCCTCAAAATAGTCCTGCAAGGATAGTGTGGCCTCCTCAGTCCAGCACTGCACTGACTTGTGATCTTTAGCGCTGCTTTTGATATTATTGATCATGAATTACTACTCAAGAAGCTTATGGCATATAATTTTAGAGCACAAGCTATTAAACTTATGAATAGTTATTTGGTTAATAGACAGCAGTGTGTAATGTTTAATGGTAGCCTTTCAGATATGTTAACCCCTCAATGTGGTGTTCCCCAAGGGAGTTGCCTAGGTCCGTTGCTCTATTCTATATTTGTAAATGATTTACCGCATGTACTTAAAAGTGCATGTATAGAGATCTATGCGGATGACACTACTATGTATGTCTCCGCAGAAAATGTAGGTTGTATTAATAAGTTGTTGCAAGAGGAGTTGTTGTTGGTCTCTAACTGGGTTACTGAAAACAGGTTAAAGTTGAATGTTGTTAAAACAAAGAGTATCATCATGGGTTCAAGATATATGCTAAGATCTAATCCTGAAATAAGTCTTGTTTTGCAGGATGCCGCTATTGAGCAGGTCAGAAAGGCCAAGTTGTTGGGTGTGATCATTGATGACAACAGTAAAATTGGCACTGCAATCTTTAGTTCTATCTAGTCTCGATTACTGCCCAACAATATGGTCCAGTGCTGCAAAGCAAGATTTAGATAAACTCCAGCTCACACAGAACAGGGCGGCACGCCTCGCTCTCCGCTGCTCTGGGAAGAGTAGTGTGGAGTGGATGCATACCGCATTGTCCTGAATAAAAGTTGAACAAAGGCTGGCATGTAGCCTGGTGACATTTTTGTTTAACATCTGGCATATTGGGAAACCTAACAATTTGTTATTACATCTAAAACCCATCAATACTCGACATGACTATGAAACCAGGTATACTTCAGGTGTTCACTTTACTCTGCCTCTGCCAATAACTAATGCATTAAAGAGGACTACAATGTACAGAGCAGTAACATATTGGAATAAGCTTCCACTACATTTAATCATGATAAATAACAAAGCAAGATTCAAAAATAAATTAAGAGAAGCAGTATTTAGCAGGGAAGTCAGTTTCTAGTTGTTTGTGTGTAAATTGGAATAATTTTTTGTTGTTCTGGTTCTGGTTGGCTTCAATAATTTAAGAATTGAATTCTATTACATCTCAGAACATTTTTGTTTAGATTTAGTTATATTTAATTGTAATGACTGTTTTTATTGTATTATGTTTGAAGTTTGAAATGTAAATTTTTGGACCCCAGGAAGAATAGTCTTCACTGCAGTGAGGACTAATGGGGATCTGTAATAAACAATAAACAATAAACTTGTACTGTGGCTTAGACCTGCAGATGAGGGGCTTGTAAGCTGGTGTCAGGAACAGGGAAAGATGGTCTGAGTGTCCCAGGTGGGGGGAGTGGCGGGCTCTGTAGGCTCCAGAGATGTTGGTGTAGACCTGGTCTAGTGTTCTGCCCTTCCTTGTTTGAATGTCAACATTCTTGTAAAATCTGGGGAGCACAGTCTTTAAGTTGGTGTGATTAAAGTCTCCAGCCACGATGAAGAAGCCCTCTGGGTGTTTGTTCTGTTGCCTTGTGATGCTATCATGCAGCCTGCTCATAGCTACATTAGCATTAGCTCGCGGGTGGATATACACGGCAGTTACAAACACTTGGGTTATTTCCCTGGGCAAATAAAAAGGTCTGCACTTCAATATTAGAAACTCCAGGTCTGGACAGCAGTGTTTCTCAATAACAGCAGCGTCCGTGCACCAACTGTTGTTAATATAGACGCACACACCTCCTCCCTTCCTCTTACCGGAGTCCGATGTGTGATCTGCCCGGAAGATCATACGTCCTGCTAGCTCCGCGGCTAGGTCCGGGATGTTTTCATGCAGCCAGGTCTCTGTTATCACCACAATACAGCTGTCTATCCGGTTGTTAACGTCCCGTAGTTTCATCTCGTCCATCTTGTTAACCAGGGAGAGGACGTTGGCGAGAAAGTCGCTTGGAACCGCTGGTTTGTGCGGAGCCGCAGCTCTGATGCGGCTCGCTTGCCTCGTTTCCGGCGTCTTTCGCAGCACCACTGTCGCCTCCTTTCTGTCCGCTCTCGCCGGCGTATCCTCTCCGGGAACAAGTCAAACCTTTCTGGGGGGGTCCAGCTGGTCCAGTGTTGTTTCAGGCTTAAAAGTTCAGTTCGGGTGTAAGTCCTTCTCAGTGTGTAGCTGCTAACTGAAGAAGAGCACCGGGTCGCTGCGTTTACACGCGCCGCCATCTTGTTCGAAAAAAAAAAAACTTCTACTTGAAAACTAAACATTTCCTTATTCTGCTTCTTTACAATAAAAGTTTTTACATAACAAAATAAGGTGGGTGGGATCTCAAGACGCAGCTGGGGGCAGGAAGGGGTTCGGTTTTAGGGACCTCAGAATTGCATCTCTGCTTTGATGATGTGGTTCTGTTGGCTTCATCACTCCGTGACCTCCAGCATGACCTGGGGTGGTTTGCAGCTGAGTGTAAGGTGGTCGGGATAAGAGTCTCTATATCTGAGGTCATGGTTCTCTGCTGGAGAACGGTGGATTGTTCCGTCTGGGTTGGGGGAAAGTTTCTGCCCCAAGCAAGGGAGTTCAAGTATCTCAGGGTCTTGTTCACAGTGAGGGTAGAATGGATGGATCGCCGGTTTGGTGTGGTGTCTGCAGTGACCCAGGTGCTGCACCGGTCCATCGTGATGAAGAGGGACCTGAGCCAGAGGGTGAAGCATTCAATTTACGGGTCCATCTCTGTCTTAACCCTCACCTATGGTCATGAGCTCTCTTGTAACTTTGCAATCTGAACACACCTGTGTGCTCAGTTTAAACACAAACAGGAAGTGAACATGGTGTCACTCATATTAGGATTTATTGCAGGGGAGGGAGATGTAGAATGTAAAGGCTCGAAGGATTAATGGAGTCGCTTCTTCTTACTGTCACACTGATCCTGGATTAGTTCTGTAGAGTGTCAAACAAAAAAGGGAGTAAGGAGCTCACACGAGGAGGAGGATCATTTACTTTGGGTTTTGTTTTGTTATAGTCTCACTTCCCTCAGGGCTCAAACTGTGGTTTATGTATGGTGTCAAATTGAGATCAGTGGGTAAAATAATATTAAATAAACCTGTAAACATCACGGTGAACCCCAAAACTATAAACAGCAATAATTGAACAACATAAGAGTTTTATAGAGTTTTGTTTCGGCTTGATTTTCTCAACGCATTTTCCTCAAAATCTCAACGCACACATCAAATAACCGGAGCGTCAGCATCTGGCATATGATAAACTTGGGAATTGCTGTACTCTCTACTGCAACTATGGAAGTGAAGAGGGAGGACAATGTCTGGTTTAAGATTGTGGAGGACAGGACAAAAAGAAGTCAATCAGAAAGTCAGACAGAAGATGTGATCGTGTACGAAATCTTTGGTTATGAAGATCAATCTCTGCCCTACTCTCTGACCATCATCGATACTCCTGGATATGGAGACACCAGAGGGATCGAACATGATGCCATTGTCAGTCAAAGACTATCTGACTTGTTCCCCTCAGGCGATGGCATCCATGAGATCAATGCAGTGGGTCTGGTGATGAAAGCGAGTGATAACCAACTGAGTGGTCGACTGAGGTACATCTATGATTCAGTCATGTCTCTGTTTGGAAAAAACATGGAGAATAAGATTGTCATCCTCATCACACACTCAGATGGTGTGACACCTGAAAATGCTCTACAAACTCTAGAAGATGCAAAAATCAAATGTGCGAAGAATCAGCCTCTTCATTTTATGTTCAATCACCACCAGAGCACAGAGAAAACAAGAAAAAACAAGGTCGCTTTAAAAGGTGCATGGGACGTGACAATGGAGGGAATGAGTCAGTTCACTGATAAAAAAAACACTGAACCTCGGAATCTGATGAAAACCATCAAAGTGTTGAGGGCACAAATCAGACTGACAGCCTGCTTCCACAACCTCCAAGAGAGGATCAAGTTGACTGAACTAAAGCAGACAGAAATCAAACAGACTCAGGAAGCTCTGAAGAAACATCAACTAGAGATGAAGGACAATGAGGAGTTCACTGTAGAAGTTGATGTGGTCTACAAAGACAAACATCCTATCCACTGTGGGATGTGGTGGTCGGTGCTTTTTCAAGGAGCTGTCTGCTGTACAAAGAGTGAGGAGAACTGTCACTATCCTGGATGCACAGTGGCCTGGAAACCAGAACACTGTGAGGTCAGATCATGTGAGAGAAAACTGGAAGTTTGTGGCCAAGACAAGGAGATTTATGAAGCATCAACAAGATGTGAAAGAGAAGTATGAGCAGAGTAAAGCAGACAGTGAGTCAAGTCTTTTGGAAGATCTGAAAAAGAAAATGGAAGAACTTCAGAGAGAAGAGGATCAGTTGCTGGAAGAGTCCTTCCATTATGTTGTCAATCTAGAACATAAGGCCTTGAAAGTTAATTCAGTGTCCACTAATGTCCACTTGGACTTCCTGACTGAGAGATGAAGGAGAAAGGAGACACAGAGAAGGTCCAGAAACTGGAAAAGATTAAAAGATGAATGGATGAAGATGAAGGAGCCAAGTCAGTGTGGTTGTACATGTCTGCAGCTGCTGAAGCATTGAAAGAAAAGATGTCGTTAAACACTGTCGGACTGTACGCAGTAGACATCCAAGAGACACTGCGCCCAAAAGACACATCTACAGTAGAGAGAAATGCCCAACAAATAGTAACCTTCCATCCTGCAGAGTAAACCTTAAAGTGTAAAGTTGGTGTAACACCTTCATCAGAAAATGAAAATGTAATCAGCTTTTAAATGTAACTGTGTAACTCATGGAAACAGCGTCCTCTGTGGTTCATAATGTTTCTGTTTGTTCTTGTAGTTTCATGTTTCATGACCAACAGTCACTTCACTGTACAGATAACTGACCAGTCTGGAACAACAGCTGCTTTGAGATGGAGTGAGGACGCCCCCTGCTGGTTAAAGCTGAGTACGACAGCTCCCTCCTCTATATCTTCCTGAGACCCCAGCTGTTGTTTGTCATGCATTTGAAATTTCTCGGAGCTCTTTGGGGATGTTGGACCTGATCAGTAGTTTTGGGGGGGAGACAAAATGTCCTCATACGGGGACGATGGGTTTATTTTTCTTAGTCACAAGTGTGAAATAAATTATAAAACTGTTTGTTATTTCAATACCTGAACATTGTTGTGCAAAAACAAAACAAAACAAAAGTGTCCTCAAACAAAACAATAATTTAGTCAAATGAACAGCATTTAGTTTAATGTTGCTAAAACTGGTCAAATTTGTTGCCATATCAAACTATAGATGTTATTTAGCACAAATAATTAAGTGTCAGCCACAGAATTTGATCAGGTTTTGTACCTTGTCCACTTTTGTGTCAGGATCAGCTGCAGACTGAGTTTTAAAGTGTCCATAAACAAGGGCAACAGGTTCAAGTCCAGCAGAGTGAAGTATAAGGTGCAGGAAACCCGAAATATGAGGTCCTCATCAGGATGCAGGGTCTCAGGAGGACATCACAAACTAAAGTCACATGGTGTTGGACAGAAATACTTTTATTGTTCTTTAGTTTCTTTGTGTAAGTTTGTTTTTAATCTTTTATTGCATACGAAGCTGTCACTGATTCTGATGTCACTCTGATGTTGACAGAAGTTTTAATGAACTATTGTTGTGACAGTAACACAGCACTGACGTATATAATAAATACAGTATGTACATATAAACCAGTTAAACATGATGTTTCTGCTCATATGAATCAGTTTATATGGAGGATGTCACACAAATAAACTCAGACTGTCTAATGTACTCTGATTTTGATTACAATCAATATGTACATATTATTACATATTAGTTACCCCGCTGTCTTCGTGTGTGTTCATGCTTGTAACGACTAGTCCAAACATGTCACATGACGCAGGCCATGTGGAAACATGTTGTTCCATTTATTTTGTCCTTTATGTTTGGAACAAGCCATATTTTTAGTGATTGTCATATATGGTGTTGTTTTCTGTGAATCGTGAATAAAATCTGTGGCTGATGAAGTCAGTTTGTTCAGAGTGTCTTCACTGGATCAGCAGCAGCTTTTTGGCTCAACTTTGTTTGTCTTTGTTACTGAAACAGTTTGAGTTTATTCTGAGCAGCAGGTCTGACTCAGATTCACTGGACAAACACACACCACCATTAAAACTGACGCTTCATTAAAGTGTCATGAAGACGATGTGACAAAGTCTGTTGTTGATGGTTTCTGTAGTGACCACTAGAGGGAGCCAACACTGCATCACTGAAGGGATCGTGTGGCCTGACGAGACTCTGCTCAACTTCAACACACACACTGTAAAAAAGAAAACCTCGAGGAAACACACTTTATTCAGGCGACATGATGCAATAGATTTTTAAGTTTTCTCAACTTTAAAACTGACGTAAAATTATGTTGCTTTAATTGTATTTGAGGAAGAAATGAGTGAATAAAATAAAGAGCAAACAGCTGACAATGAACTAAGCCTCGTTAATTACTTTAAACAAACATGATTCAACATGACTGAAGTCAGTCTGGCCTCGAGTTCAGTATACATACAGAGTAAACATTTCCTGTTACTATATTGCTGACAGTAAACAAAACAAAGTTTTCTCCATGACTGAATATAGTGATAAATCCTACTGGAGGTCAAACACTAAAATCAGGAGCCGCATGTGAAACAGCCACTGACAGTGTCACAAACATACAGTGTAGTGTTTAAATGAGCACTGACCTCAATGAACTGGACCAATTTAAAGCTGTGCAAACACTGAACAGTGAACCTGAACAGGTAAAACACTGGTTATGTGCCTCTTGTGAGGTGGCAACTGACATTTCTACAAATTTTACTAATCTCCATCTCAGAGCCAAAGGGGACTAAAGCCTAGTTCACATTACACGATTTTTACCCTGATTTTGAGGTCTCAGAGGATCTTGAGAGCCATTAAGAAGTCCTGGGGTTGGAGGTGAGTCGGCAGATAGTCTGCCACGACCAGTCCTCATGTGTGAACAAGCCTACGACCAAGTCGCTCCCTCATCTGCGACTGGGACTGGATATCTGGCATGCTAGAAAACTGGAGAGGTCTGACACGACTGACAAAGAGCATCAGCCAGTGGCAAGCCTAAAATCTGTGTCTTTCCTTGCGATGTACGGCTCTACCAGCCCCAGCAAGAAATCAAAGTCCTCCGCTGTCATCCGTAGCGTTTCCCGAAAACCCGTTTGATCATTCAGCTATGACAGGTACAATAATCTGGGTCAGAATACATGTATAGACTATAGACAGCACAGTGCAAGCTAATAGGCTAGCAGCACAGTGGCAATTGAGTTTCTTTCATAGAACTCACCTCCAACTCTCTCTGCAGAATTGACAACCCGCACAGTCTGCGTGCAGCAACCCATTCCTTCACCCAAATCCTTTTCTTCTTTCTCGTTTCTTCTCAGCGCAGAGCAGGACGCAAACGACCTACAGAGATCCAAGCTGTCGGACATCCATGTTAAAGTTTAGTGCCGGGGAACTTCATGATATCCTGTTTTGTTCACGTGTGACAAAACATAGTTTGGTGACGTCACCACGTTATCTGGGGCTCTGTCAGCGAGGGCTCGCTGGAGAAATCTTGTGGTCAATCAATCAATCAATCAATCAATCAATCAATTTTATTTATAAAGCCCAATATCACAAATCACAATTTGCCTCAGAGGGCTTTACAGCATACGACATCCCTCTGTCCTTAGGACCCTCACAGTGGATAAGGAAAAACTCCCCAAAAAAACCCTTTAACGGGGAGAAAAAAATGGTAGAAACCTCAGGAAGAGCAACTGAAGGAAGGATCCCTCTTCCAGGACGGACAGACGAGCAATAGATGTTGTACAGAACAGATCAACATAATGAATTAACAGTAATCCATATGACACAATGAGACATAAAGAGAGACAGATATTATATTAATAATATGATTATATATGTATGTGACAATAATGATATGTGTATAATAGTCCAGGTATGACTAATAGTAACAGCAGCAGTGGGAGGCATCAGGCAGGACCACGGCAGCAGCACAACACCACACACCATCCAGGCACAGCTGTGATACGAGTTAACCTGAGAGACAGTGGAGCACAAAGGCTCCGGAGAACAAGCCGAGTTAGTGACATGCTGTAGAGCAGAGTTAGTGACATGCTGTAGAGCCGAGTTAGAGAGATGCATTAACAGGACATGAATACTAGCAAGGGAGAGAGAGAGTGAGAAGGAGAGAAGGGGCTCGGTGTATTATAGGAGGTCCCCCGGCAGACTAGGCCTATGTCAGCCTAACTAGGGGCTGGTCCAAGACAAGCCTGAGCCAGCCCTAACTATAAGCTTTATCAAAAAGGAAAGTCTTAAGTCTAGTCTTAAAAGTGGAGATGGTGTCTGCCTCCTGGACAGAAACAGGAAGCTGATTCCACAAAAGAGGAGCCTGATAGCTGAAGGCTCTGGCTCCTGTTCTACTTTTGGAGACTTTAGGGACCACGAGTAACCCTGCATTCTCAGAGCGCAGTGTTCTGGTGGGATAATAGGGCACTATGAGCTCTCTGAGATATGATGGAGCCTGATCATTTAGAGCTTTGTAGGTTAGGAGAAGGATTTTAAATTCAATTCTGGATTTTACAAGGAGCCAGTGCCGAGAAGCACACATAGGTCATAACGTAGTCAGTCGTTAGTTGGCGAGGCTCCCGATGACAGAAACACACATCGCCAAGTATGAACACTCAAAAGATGACGATAGTCTCTGCAATTCAAGACTGGTCGGCCAGTCGTGTAATGTGAACTCGCCTTTACATGCTTCAAATGACTGGCTGAATGGCTGTGAAGTTTCACATGAGCACTAACCACAACACTGGATGAAAAGTGGGATTTTCGTCCCCGTAAACGCCCGGAAATCTCACTCATTTTCGGCAGTTTCCGACAATTTACAGGCTGCGAACGCGGCGTTTACGGGTCCCGCAAATTGTCGAATACGGACCCATGACGTATGTGGAGACCTCCCGGGAGGTGCTAATGGCTCTAATTAACATATGAATAACAGCGAAGCCGCGTCTGGCTTGAAATTCCTCACTACAGGATTGGATGAAACCACTACTTTGAAACAAGAAATATCACTCGTGATTGGTCGGCAGATCTGTCGCTATTGGTCACTCTGGGTCATTATAAATGTAAACTCCTCCCGTACAATAATAAAATATAAAAATAATTTAAAAAATAATACTTATAATAATTATAATAAATGTATAATTATTATTAAAAATTAAAATAACATTATTATTATGTTGTATATTCATGTCATTGTTATCCTATGGGCTACACTATTATTACCATCAATAACATGAATTAATTTATTGAGTAAAGGAACATTAGCGAGGAACATGTTTATTCAAATAAAGAGCTTTATTTATAACACACAACTATGTACAAGTACAAACAGGAGATTTCAACAACAAATCAAAATCATACAGCGCCATCAACTGTCTATTATTCGCCGCCTCGGAGCTGTAGGCATCTGACGGCGATCTGTCTGCATGTGCTCCATCCTGCAGACGTCTGTGGTGCTGCCCTGTAGTTCGGGTTCGCCTCCAATCTGACTGCAGCTGGCACAGAGTTCAGTCAGCTCCTGCTGCGGAACCACGGAGGTCGCACAGTCCACCCAGACACCCCGTAAAGTGTGCCGTCTTCCTCATCAGACATCATGTCTACGGTGGCGCAATTCCATAAGTCCACCTCGTCTTCTGCCAGGACACTGTCTCGCTTCCAGCAGCTGTAAAAACAATCAGTAAAAACAATAAGTACTGCGCAGTGCACTGCATATTGACACAACACATCTATTAATGCACCTGAAAAATAGTCACACTGACCAACAACGAGTCTGATCTAAAAGTCACAGTAAAAAGTAAAAAATAAACAGTAAAAGTCACTTACACACAATGGCGTCATTATCCGCATCAAGTGAATCCGGACTTGCGGACAGAGCTCTCAGTAAATAAGAGTTCACGGCCTCGTTATGAGGAGAGGTCAGTCTGTGAAAAACAAAATGGACGGTTAAGATCGGTCAGTAACGTGTCTGAACGTTTCCTCATACAGCAGAATGAAAGCATATTCTTTAAACTTACCCTCGCTCCGGTTCATAGTGCAAACAATTAGTCTCCGAGTTGTGGAGACGACGTACTGCTTCCTGTGAATTACAAGACCAAAAAATACACTTTAATAACCAAACTTAGACTGGTTCTGCTTCTTCATTTGTTCTTTTACTTTTAGCTTAGCTAGCAGTCACTGAATATATTCTTACCGCCGTTTGGGGATTGTGCACCGTCTCCTCTTGTTAGTTAGTCTCCTCCACAGTTTACTGCGGTGAACTGCTGAGTCATATTGGCAGCAAACACAGCAAGCTGGCAGACAGCCCACTGATAGCGTTCAGCTGTGTCTTCGTCCATGCTGAGGAGTTTCCGGGTGTTGAAGGAGAGACGCCGTCCAGACATTGTAGTTCACGAAACAGCAAAGCAGCGAAAAACACGCGAAACGAAGGAGACTGTCTGAATATACAAGAGTAAAAACAGGACTGGTGATATGCTCGTCTTGCGAGGTCTTCCGTTTGAATCATGCCGAGCTCGCACGTGATTGGACGAGGGCTAGACGGCTCGTCGGGCTCCTCCAATCACACGATCATTGTTTACGGAAGAGGTCACTGCAGTCATGCCACTACGCACAGTGGTTGAGCTCTAGGAGACTGTGATGTTGTTTGCATGGAGTGCACATTTGACCTTTGTGGCAAAGCCTGGTTAAAACTAATTGTTGAAATAAATTGTTTTGTGTATCTTTTTTATTGAACATTGACCATTGCTAATGACCATACACAGTAATTAATCTAGCATACTTTCATGAAATAAATCAATTCAAGCTAAAATTTAAGAGTCTATAATTAGACTATACCAAGCCTCATCTATTTATACCAGAGATGAATGAAGCTAATACCTTTTAGAGAAATGTCACCTCTGTGTGGGGAGTGAAACTCCCCCTGCTCCCCTGGTTTGCATTTCTATAGCTCACAGCATGTTCATTTACATGTTAAAGCCTCCCCTAGAATTGGGGGAAGGGGGGACAACTGCCAAGCAAGGCCCACGACAATTTACGACAGTTTCCGGCAGTTTTCTGTGTTGCCTGTAAATTGCCGCGCGCAGCCGTAAACCTGAAATTCCACGGCAATTTACAGTGCCGCATACTGACGGAAATCCCTCTTTTCATGCAGTGCAATGCACAGGAACAGGTGAAACATAGGTTTAAGTCCTATCTGGTTTCCCCAAACACACTGACTGCAGAAGAGCTGAGCTGGAGAAAGATAGCCTGGACTGCGTCAAAGGTGTACCCCATCTGCGTCGGATATTCAATGTCCACGGCCTACAGAAGGCCAAAGAGGTCTGCAACAGCAGTGCAGAGGTCCGGTAAGTCACGTAGCACGGCGGCCCCCTCCGACACAACAGCCACGTCTTGAACACTTGGTGATATGGCAGCAGCATCATCTTCTACGATGGCGAGGAGGGCAGCAGACACACCTCTGAGGATCCTTTGGTCATGGTCATTGTCTAGTGTCAGGAAAAGTAAGTAAGTAATTTGAGTACCATGCTACAGACCGTTGACATTCAGCTTGTGGAAGTTTTACAAAGATATGTTTAAGTTTGGGACTCAACAGCAGCATCTGTTTAAAAAACAATCACAACTTTGTTGTAATAAGTTTTGTTTAAAGGAAAAGAGGCACGCCCCCATTTCAGAGAAGCAGCAGGAGCACCAGTGTAAGAAGATAAGCAACAAACTGCTGTGGACATTTTAGCCACCTAACAAAATAAATATCAGTTTCAGAGTATTTCCACTGCTTTACCTTGCTGTCAGAAAGACTTTTATGACTGGAAACTGTTGTTATATGAGCCAAATATCGTTCTCTCAGAAGCAACCAGACTCCTTTGGAAAAAACTGCAATTTTGCTTTTCACCAATCGAGGCAACAGTAGACCAGCAACTCCTGTACTCTGCAACGTACAGGCTCCAATTTTGTTTTAGTGTGTCTATTTTTGAGTTTGTAGTGGCGACGGCCAAAATGCTGAACTTCAAAATGGGTTATCCCAAACCAGCAGGTCATGTCACAGTGGTTACATCCATGAGTTTTTACAGTATGTTGTTTCATAGAGTCAAATTCCTTGTTTGTGTTCACGTGTTTGGCCGATAAAGTTATTCAGAACTTATCTGATTGTTAAATAATTCAGGAGAGTTAAATGTTTGTAGACTGAAGAACAGTGAGAATGTTAGAATAATAAAACATGGAAATTCAAATGAGTGAAAATACAACAGGTATTCTGTCAGTGTTTTTTTTTTTTAGCGAGAGTAGTCAACACTTCAACTAGCTAGCTATGCTAGATCATGACGTAATACAGTAACTTCAACCAAGAAGGTGTTTAGAAAATGTGTTCTTTGTTTAAATGATCAGACAATCAACGAACAATGAATCATAGTTGTTTGTTTCTGGCTGCCAGCATTAGCCAGCGCGGCTAGCATGCTAACACTAGTGCACACGTTAGCTTGCGCAGCTAGCCAAGATAGCTGAAAAGTTGTCTATTTCAACTTTAAAATGTCGATAAAAAAGGGACAGACAGAGACGTTTTTAATCAACATGTTGAAGTGGAAGCAGACAACTTTTCAGCGAGCTAACGCTGCAGCCAGAAACAAGTATCTATGATCCATCGTCTGTTTGATAATCTAAACAAAGAAGACGTTTCCTCGGAGCGCTCCTCCTAAAATGAACTGTGGTGAAAGTTGCTGTATTCTCTATTGGTCCATGATGAAGGAGCTGATGAGGAGGCAGCGTTAGCTAACGAGCTAGTGCGCTAGGTAGTAGAGAAGTTTTCTATTTCTGCTTTAAACAAGCAACTGTTGGGGGGTCTGCCCAGCAGCCGAGCAGCCAGGAGCCAATCATGATTGAGGAGCAGAATCAGTCAGCCAATCAGGAGCAGCAGCCTCTGTGACGCCGCCCTGTTTTGGCGCTGCTCTCTCTCTCTGGTTCAAATGGAGCTGAAACTGAAAGAAAAACACTTTGAATGAAATGAAGGTCATCTGAATTTACAGAGCTGTGACTCCACGTGGAGAACAACACCAGCCCAGGAGGAGCTGAGTTTGGAGGTCAGTAAAGTTAACAAGCTAACGGCTGCTAGCTTATGCTAATACTAAACGCCATGTGCTAATGCTGTTAGCAGTGTGCTAATGTTGGTGTGTCTGTTGGCTCCATGGTTCTCACAGAACGCAAAGTTGGGACTGTTTGTGAGTGTTTTAGCCTCAGTTTGATTTCTTAGCTAAGTTTCCCTCTGCCTCCTGTTTCCAAGTGTTTGAGTCCAGTTTGACATCACTTCCTGAATACTTGTGCTTTTATTGATCACAAACACTTGACATCTGCTGTCTTCGTAGCTGCTAGCTAAGTAACGTTAGCCTCACACAGCATCTTGTATGAGCGCTAATGTAACAGTAGCTTGCTGTGGTTAGCCTAGCTTAGCACAAAGACTGGAAGCATGTGGACACAGCTAGCTGTGTTTGGTTCAGTGTCATTCACTGCTGGATGTTCCCATAGAAAAGCTGCTCTTCACAACAAAACAACCAGTTAGTCTTCATCACTGAAATCTCTCCTCTTGTTCAACTGGAAAACAGTGTTTGAAACACTTGTGATAAAATATAACTCTGACCTTTGTGTTGTCTGTCACAGTTTGTTTCTCAGTGTGGGACAGTGGCTGTTTTTATACACACGGAGACAAGATTTCTTTTTCACAATAACCAGCCCTGTTTGAAAATGGACATTTATTTCATGTCAATAGTTGCAGTCAGTATTTATTACAGATCATTATATAAATCACATTAAACATATTTAATGTGTCGTGAATTTCAACATCATCTGAAACTGTAAACTGCAACTGTCAGAAAAACTACAAGACGTCAGTCTCATTTCACGTCTGTCTTTGTCCCAGCAGTCCTTCATCACCTGAGGACGTCTTCATCACCTGAGGACGTCTTCATCACCTGAGGACTCCTGTGGTAGGACAGACTGTATATTTGTATACACACAAACCAACCCGTGAGTCAAAATATTTAAAAATCTGTTGATACTGATTTTAACAGAAACCTTTAATTTATGTGCTGATGTTAATATTTTGATAATTTAATAAGTTAAAGGACAGAAAACAACGTCTACAGAAAAATCAACAAAACTGAAAACTGTTTCTCAACAAAAATATAAAGTCGATGTCACAAACCAGAAAACACAAAGACACACAAACACAATTTATCTGATCAGATCAATCAATAAATCATAAAAACAAAACAAGAACAACATGAAACATGTCTGCTTGATTATATGTTTATTATATGTTGGTTGTTTTTTTTTGTTTTTTTACATTTTTGAAATAAACATCCAAAAGTAAGTCAACATGAATCTATATAATATATTGATATGACATGACACTAACTGTACAAGGTGAGTACATATTGTTCTTGTGTGATGTTGAAATGTTGAGACACATGCTGCCTTCACTTGCAGCTGGTTTGGTGGTATTTTGAACATTTTCATTTGAAGCCTTTAATTTAGGAGAACACTGATGCTGAGCGACTGACAACAACACAGTTTAATTGATATATTACTGATCACATGTCAGGTAAGTGCTGATTGTTTCCTACTTTGGTCGTATTTTCAACATTGAATGTGGAGCACACAATTTACATTTTCATTGAAGAAGTTTAAGTCTGGATAACACTGGTGTATTTATCCAGGTGGTGTTAGCTAGGGGAAATTAAACATTGAATTGAGGTAGTCAGGTGTTCAGTGTTTGTAGCTGTTAGCTTCATGTATTTATCCAGGTGTCAACACCTGTGTAGGAGTACTAAAGGGCCCCACTTCCACCTTTTTATTGAGGTGTGATCTGTATGTGGATAAGTTATGTGAATAATGACATGTGATCCAGGTCCTTACATGTGCAGCTGCTATTAAAACGTGTTGTGGTTGTTCTCTCACTTTGTCAGTTTATCATTTCCTGCTTCCAGGTCACATTTGAATGTTATTCTCCTACTTCCTGTCATGTGTCCTACAAAGGCTCTTAACAGCATCAAATATGGAATACTGCTCCTTTTCCTTTTCAAGAAAACCACCACTGTTTGAAAATGTAGATTTATTGGATGTGCTTGGTTGCAGTGAATATTTATTATGACGTATTGTGACATGACACTAACTGCAAAAGGTAAGTACTAATTGTTCCCCACTTGTGTGATGTTGAAATGTTGAGACACATGCTGCCTTCACTTGCAGCTGGTTTGGTGGTATTTTGAACATTTTCATTTGAGGCCTTTAATTTAGGAGAACACTGATGCTGAGCGACTGACAACAAAAGAAAGAATTTAAAGGTAAGTTCAGCATCAACATACGTCACAGTTTGTGAACTTGGACATTTCAGAAAGTGTCCACTTCCAAAGTGATTTATTCCACCTCAGTGTGTGCTTCAAATGGACTGTTTGGAGACACTGAGACATATTCTAGTAAAGCATCACCTCTTCCTGTACGCAGATACACACTGAGGACATAACGTGATGATCAGAGCAGAGAGACAAGAGGACAGATGGACGGGCAGAGAGACGGTCCTCCTCTCCTGTCAGTGCTGTTGCTGTGGAGCTCAGGTAGGACTCTGCTTTAAAGGTGATGTGTTATTATTCAAATATTTGTTGTGAACCTTTCAATCAGAGAACAAACTGCTCACACACACCAACATCAAGTTTGTATTCTCTTCTTCTGTCAGTCAGTTATTAATCTATTATCCAACATCCAATCAGTGTGTTTCTATTCAGTGATTATCTCAGACGGACCAATCGGTTCATGTACAAGCCTCACTTAAACAGTGGGCGGGACTGCCCGAAATAAGAAGAACACACTTACTGCAGTTATGTGATTTTATCAGTTTCACAGAAAAACACTTCAGAGAAGTGTGACGATCATCTTCACTGGACAAAAACTTTATTTAGTGTTTGTTTTTAGTCCAGATTTATTTCTGCAACATCCAATCAATGTATAAATGACTATAACTGAGTGATGATCTGTCTGTGCAGTGGTTCTCATCGGTAGTGGGGGAGTCAGCCATAGACTCAGACTCATGACAGATGTAACATGTGATGCAACGTCTGATTGGTATCAGCCTCCATGTTTTCTGTTCACTCTCCTGCAGCCTGATCAGAGCTGCTGACACTTACGCAACATTTCCTGTTGCTGTTGCTTCACATTAAAACACCTCAACTGGACAAACACAGGGGGGCTTTTATTGTGAAGCAGTCACAGGAAACAGTGTGTTTGACACTGAGGTAATAAAGTGTGTCAACCAAACAAGACGGCGGCCATGTTGTTCATGTTGTTGTCAGTGCATTAATGTGATATATGATGGTGAGTAACAGACTGTCTTTGAGGTGGTTTTACGTCTGTTGCTGGTTGTTTGGTAGTGATGGCTGAATGAAGCCTTATGAAGCTTTGCAGCTGTCTCTCTGTTAGTGCTGAGAAAGATTCAAAGCTTCAGGGCTTCAGACACAGTAAACACAGTGACACCTGCTGGCTGAAACACCACAACACAACCACCATTTTAATAGTTGTTAACAGTCTCTTGTGTGCAGTAAAAGTTCAAGGAGCATGTGTGTGAATATTAAATCTGTCATAGTTGTGATCAGAAGTGCTGCATTAAATGTAGATGCTTTGGTGTCATATGTTCCAGTAAAATCATTAATTTTGTCCAAAAACTGACATATAAAATATTTTTGCTGAGACAAAATCTATAAATGTACCTTATTGTTGTAGTTTGAGCTCAGTGTCAGTGTGGACCGACAAGTTCTTACTTGATGGTAGATATTTAACATTTCATATGAGATGATCTGTGATGTGAGTGGAGACAGGACTGGACTGGGATCAAACATCAGCCGACCGTCACACCACAATCCATCACACAAATGTGAGATCACATGAGGGGGAATGTCTTTTCCAACATTTAGGGGACACACATATTAAGCAAGGAGTCTGAGGGTCCTCCTCCAATATATTTGAAACCTCACACACTTGATTTACTATCTATCTATCTATCTATCTATCTATCTATCTATCTGTCTGTCTGTCTGTCTGTCCTTTGTCTATATATTAGTGCATAGTGACATCACAGGGTCACATGACACAGTGACCAGTGGTGACCATGTTTTCAGACATACGTGTGAAAAATAGAGGACTGTAGGAAACTGACTTCATTTCTCTGTCCTTCATCTGAAGAAGAAAAGAGGCCTGGACTGCCATTTTGAGTGGGCTGAGGTTACAGGAAATGCCTTCAAATTCAATTCAGTTTTATTTATAAAGCCCAATATCACAAATCACAGTTTGCCTCAGAGGCTTTACAGCAGACGACATCCCTCTGTCCTTTGGAGCCTCACAGCTGATCAGGAAAAACCTTTTACGGGGAAAAACCTCAGGCAGAGACAATGAGGAGGGATCCCTCTTCCAGGACGGACAGTCGTGCAATAGATGTCGTGTGAATAGATCAACATAATGAATTTGCAGTGATCCAGTTTAGTTTATTTAAAGTTCTACAAATGAACAAATCATCTGTGGAGTCCAGTGGTCCCAAAGCAGATTCACAAATATTACATTTTTTGTGGAGCTTCACAGAGGCTAACATTACAACAGGCTTGTGACAAAATGACCTGGTGACACTGTAACCATAGTAACTCTCTCCTGTCTACGTGCACATGGTAGGGATGGGCAATACCAAACAGTTCAATATGATACCAATATTTTTTGTTACAATCTTAAAGATGCTGATGTAGCTTGTGTGGGCGGGGCATGGACAGATGATCGTTTTCCAGCAACAATATGGCACATTAACTGCCCTCTGGACACCTGTCTCTGCACCTCTGCTCCCCCAGCAATGCAAAACAGCACTGTGTCTAACTACATTTTCTCCTTCAAGTCCAAATACATGAATTAGACATCCCATTATATTCATATTATGATCAAGGAGCTATTAAAATTCACTGGAAAACACTTCATTAAAAATAGAACAATACATTTTCCCTAAACCAAGAAAAACTACATTGAAAAGGAAAAACAGCGACACCTGGTGGGTAAAGTATGAAAGTGTGTGTGGGGAGGAAATTTAACAGAGACAGCAACAGTTATTACAATAAACAAAATGCTCCTCATAAATATAAAGCCACTGCTGTGTTTGCAAATGACGTCAGCGCTCAGTGCGTAATTGCAGCGGTGAGGGACACAAAGCTTCCCAAGTTACAACCACGTATTATATCCCAAAGAAATTTAAAGTCTTTTTGGGAGCAAGCATTTTTACATGAACTTTACTCATGTGACTGGACAAAGATATCTCTGACTCCAGACCCTGAGATGGCCTCATAATATTTGATATTATTATTCGTAGATGTTGCAAATAAGCAGGAAATAGAAGGTTAAAGGACGCGACAATCAATGGTTCACAGAACATCTTTCAGATATCATTCATGAGCGTACTCTTGCAAGGGCAACTGCAAGAAAATACAAGAGTGATTTGGATTGGATATGTCAGTGTCTTCTTGCTTTAGTAGCAGTGTGTTACTGCAGTCAATAAAGCAGGATATTAAAATCAGACAAAACAAAGATACTAAATATCCTCAATCAGCATTTTATATCTTTGGGTCTGTTATTTGAAAAGGAAACACAGTTTGGAAACGACTCCAAACAAAAGATGACTTTTGATTTTAACTTCACTCCTATTGAGTCTTTGAAGGAAAATCCTGCACACTGCTCTTCGCTTCACAATTCATTTGTGCACACTAATGTTTCGGTCCTCCTGGACCTTCGTCAATAGTGTTCAACACCATCATTTCCAACATTGAGCTTATATCGAAACTGCCCCACGTGTTTTACAGGTGTGCACAGGTATGCACAGTTGTGAGGGAATTAATCAGCTGTGGGTGTGTTTCTCAAGAACTGACAACAGCCTGTGCACCATTTGTCACATATCCCACAAACGAAAGAACAAGGGAACAAGAAAAACGTAGGAAAACCCTGGAAAACTCAAGCTCCTTACACAATAAAAGGCTATTTACAAGATTATCTACAGAAAATGTTGATGTCATGAATGAACACATCGGCCTTGCAGCTTTCATAAATCATTCCAAATTTGAACATTGTATATTCTCATGCCATGTATCATGAATTGTCTTTTTGAGATCCCAAACCATTACAGCATGACATGCCATGGTATCTGGCCATGAAATAATTTGGGATCATTTAGTGTTTGCAGATGAATTATCCAGTATACTTCTCTTCTGCTCAGCATTTCTTCAGTGTTACTACCTCTCTCTGGCAGAGTAACCTTTTCAGTGCCCTGGAACCTAAATGATGAGATATTATGTTTGAAGTCATTGAAATGTGCTGCTATTGGGTAATCTCTATCATTTCTCCTTATGGAGCTCTTGTGTTCACTTATTCTCTGCTTCAGTGCACGTGATGTTTTACCAACACAGGGTAAGCCACAAGGACATTTGATCATATAAAGTACATGCGAGGTGGAACATGTGATGACATCGTTGGTGAAAGATTCAGATTCAGACAACTTTATTAATCCCACCAGTGGGCAATAGTTTGAACAGCTTGCCTTTCACGCATACTATAACATAACATACAGTAACATGTAGACACATAAATAGATACATTTAAAAAACAAATCAAAAATGTGCCAAGGTTTTCAGTGGAATAAGGGAATCTATAAATAAATACTAAAAGGTTAAAAGACTTATTATTAATAAAAGAGATAAAAAGATGAACAGCAGAGGGACTGAAATATTTGGAGGTAAAACTTAATGATGCCCTGACGGCAACAAAGAAAATTCACCTGGAAGAACACATCCAGAAGAAGCTAATATATGTGTGGCGATCTGGAGGATTTGTTGATCGCAAAAACTGGTCAATTCCCATTGTGTCACTGCTGTCTGATCTTGAGCAGATTTTAACAATGCTATTTAGACTGTTTCTGTGTGTCAGTGTGAGGCTGTGAAACCAGCAGATCAATGAAAACCACAGGAGGCTCTCCATAAAAGACTGATAGAAACATCAGAGGATAACGGGACTGACGGGAAAGAATTCAGATTACCAAGAAGGTGAATTCTCTGTTGCCCTCGCGTCACAGTATCTGCAGTGTTTACATCAAATTTAAGACGTTCACCAAAAAAAGCACCTAAATATTTGTAAGAGGTGACCCTGCCCACACTTTCATTGTGAATAATGTTTTCTTTGGCTGCGTCTCTGCTACGTTGAAAACCCATAATCAGCTCCTTCGTTTTAGACCCATTTAAGTCCAAGACATTATCATCACATCATGAAATGAAATCTAAGAAAGCATCTCCGTGGTCTGATTCTGATCCACGAAGGAGGGACAGCAATGCAGTATGGTCCAAGAATTTGACCAAGTAGCTGCCCTCCTGGTGCTCCTGCATTCATTAGTGTACATAACAAAAAGTAAAGGTGAAAGAACACATCCCTGCGGTGAGCCGGTGGACAAAATAAAGAGTCTGAGAGACAGCCAATTACAGAAACCCTCTCCTCTCTGTTAGTGACAAGTCCAAAATCCATGATACAAGCTGGTGGGGCAGATTAACAACATGTATCAACCTCTCAAGCAGGAGATGAGGCTGCACTGTGATGAATGCAAACTGCAGTGGATCCATGTTTCCATCAGCCTATAAAAGAACTATGTTTTCTTCTACTTCTTCCCAGCGCGTGGATGAGTAAAATAGTTCCCTTTGACCATATTGTTACATTGAGCACATCCTCTGCATTTGTAAAACCAATTTAGAAGAGGTTTTAACAAAGACTGTGGACTTTTTTTCTCTGATTTTGCATCAGCATGTTCCAGGCTCTTTAAGATGACCTCCTCTTCAGTAAACTGTGAGTGGGTGGTTCTTTTAAATCCATGGATACTGTTGGGTCTGATGATAATATGTGCCAATGTTTTTAATAATAGAGCCCAGTCTGTGGCAGCTGGGGTTAAATGTTGTGTATTATTACTTCATCTGTACGCTATGGCCACTTGAATAACCCCGTTCTAAATATCTTTGTTTCATATCTACCGATTTGTTAATAAAATCCTCAGTGGTTTGACTAATACGTCTGAGTCTGAGGAACTGACTCCTTGGTAGACCACGTTTAAGGGGTGTGGGGTGATAGCTATGTGCAAAGAGTAAAGTATTTTGACATTTCTTTTCTGTAGAGTAGTGTTGACTATATTGGAATTTCTTTCACCCGACATGTCCAGGAAATGGACTCTATCAAAGGCACGTTCCACTGTGAACTGGATCTTGGATCTTTTTCATTCAGTAGACTACTCAAGTGATATTTTCCAATGCACCTGCACCTGAGCCAGTTGGATGTGTGAATACCTTTCTTCAAACCAACTTCACTCCTATTGAAATTCATGATGTACATGATGCACTGAAAAAGATCAACACCAAGACATCAGCTGGCCCTGACGGTTCAGATCTGTATTTTCTTCACAGATTGCTGCTGATTTTATTGCTGAAGCTTGAACTAACGTTCTTAAGCCGACTATAGAAAGTGGTAAAATACCTGAAGTTTGGCAGGCAGCACATGTTCCATTATTGAAAGGTGGAGATCCATCTAGCTCTAATAATTATAGGCCCATATCTAAACTTTCAGTTTAAGCTAAGGTCTTGGAAGAGTTTATAATGATCAATTTAAGGATTTTATTTGATAAGACATGGTATATTCGATGACTTCCAGTCCGGTTTTACAAAACAACAGTACTGTCACTGCAACAATGAAGGTTTTAAATGACATCATAAATGTAATTAACTCAAAAGAATACTAACCATTCAGACTTTTCTAAAGCTTTTGACAGAGTTGACCACTCTGTTTTGTTACAGAGATTGGTTAACATAGGACTGTCCTCAAAACCGTTTAATGGTTCAAAAACTTTTTGAGCGGTAGAACGCGATGTGTCCAAGTTGATGGTCTATATCTTTTTGAATATACAAAACAGTGTCCCGCAAGGGCTCATATTGGGTCCTATTTTATTTCCAGTTTCTATCAATAATTTCTGTTGCAGTGTTGTCAATATGAAATTATTTTTTTGTGGACGACACCATTTTGTATAGTTCTGCCTCATCTTTAGTGAGTGTGATTAAGGAGATGCAGTCTGCTTTTAATGTTGTTCAGAGAAATCTGTGTGAATTGAGATTTGTACTAAATCCTGACAAAACCAACATGATGTGCTTTTTGAGGTTGAAGATGATCAGCTGATGATCAGTTTGTTACTTTAAATAATAAGGTGATAGAGGACAATCTGTCTTTTAAACATCATATCGAATATCTTACAAAAAAACTCAGGCTGAAGGTTCTATTATAGAAACAAATGCCGTTTCTCTTTTGGTGCCAGGAAAACACTGATTCAAGCGACGCCTCTGTCAGCAGTTGATTAAGGTGACATTTTGTAAATGCATGCAAATTTATCTTGCCTGAAAATGTTAAATTCAGTGTACCACGCTGCGCTTCGATATGTCGCTGATTCAGGTTTTGGCACAAATCTTTGCAGTTTGTAAGAGAAAGTTGGTTTGTCTTCTTTTTACAACTGTAGAATGGAACACTGGTACACTTTTATTCATAAGGCCATATTACATGAAGTGCCTCCTTATTTATGTTCCCTAACACTGTCAGGAGCTGCAACCTTCGGTCACGTGGACAACGTACATCAATCCCCAAACCTGCACTGTCTTTGGTGGAAGTGCTTTTGATGTTTTTGCTTCCTCATCTTGATTTCAGCTACAGAGTCACCTTAACTAGATTCAGTTATAAGCATGGGAGGTTTTAAAAATAGGACCAATTTGAGCACTCAGTGCACATGTCCAGTTACTCAACACTGCTAATTCAAATGTTATGCCTCCATGCCGGCGATAGCAGTAGCCAGCACAAATGTTCATTTGGACTCAACAATGAACTGATTAGATTTTGGGGGTCAAAGGTCAGTGTGACCTCACAGAACATGTTTCTGTCCATAACTGAAGAATTCATTCACTAACTCTGACCAAACTGGACACAAATGTCTAACAGGATAAAAATTATGAAGGTCAAAGGTCAAAGGTCAGCTTGACTGTGACATCATTATGTTTTAACATCATATCTCAGGAACAGAAGGGGAGACATTTGGTCAGATACTGAATTGGTGACTCTAATCTTGAAGCTGTGCTGATTGGATAGATCTGCTGTGTGTGAAGCGTCCATGTTTTCACTGACATGGATGGAGACTGTCAGAGACACTGGACAGGTGGGCGGAGTCATACAGTCACGGCGTGGTGATTCTATTTTTTGTCAGCTGGTTGTTTTAAGTCTGATGCTTGTTCTTATTTGTGAATTTTCATACTGTTTTTTTAAGATTATTTTGGGGGATTTTTAGTGTTTATTTGACAGGACAGTGTTAGTATGAAAGGGATGACGTGCAGCAAAGGGCCACAGTTTGGAATCGAACACGCGCAGATGTGGCAGGGACGTAGCCTTTGTACACGGGGCACCTGCTCTACCAGGTGAACTATTCGGTGCTGTTTGTTTGAGCTTTTTGCTGTTGTGGTTTTAGTCTGCTTGCTCTTTGATGTGAAATTCTTCATGCTGCTGTCTTGACCAGGACTCTCTTGAAAAAGAGGTTTTGACTCTCAGTGGGACTATTCCTGGTTAAATACATGAATGAAATCATTTCATGTGTAAATGATTACATCTGTGGGATGAACTTATTGATGGCGTTTATGTCATCTGCAGTGATGCTGCAATGATGCTTAAATTCTAATTACGTTAGCTTAGCATCACCACCTTTACCATAAAAGGACAAATCAGCTGTTTAGTAGAGCATGTTTTTAAAAAATAATTTGGCCCTGATCAGATTTTAGTTTTTTGTATAAAGTCACATAAATGTGTTCAATGAGACCTCTCAAACTGTAACATGTCAAAAAAACATGCCTACTTTTGAAAACCCCACCATACAGAGCCCTCATGTCACGTCTGGTGTGACTTTTTTGTTCCTAACTTCCTGTAGGAGGCCAACTGAAAAGACAAACATTTGAAAGACACAGTGACATCTAGTGGATTCTTTTAGTCTAACATGCCTAAACCAAATGGAAGAGAGAGCTCACTCAGGTTAAGTTAAGTTCAGCACATTTTTTTTAAAGATATAGTGACTCAAGATGTGCTGTACCAAACAGCTGGGCAGGGCATTACGGGGTTAACTCTTTGGTCCTCTTAACATTTCATTTAAAAACAGCATCACCCCAGCTGACAAATGATTCAACCTCTCTTTTGTCAGCCAGGTCATTGCCTTGGTTAAGTAGACGAGTCAGTGCAGTGTCATCCCAAAACTTTGGGACTTAACAAAACACCTGACTTTGCCTTTAGTCAGCGTTATGGAGTGTAAATAAAAAGGGGGATGAAACGGTGCCCTGTGGGGCTCCTGTTTTAGCACAGCACAGACTTTCAATGTGTATGGATGGACACCATCAGGGCCTGCTGTCCTGTTAGCTTTAAGGCGCTTTGCCTGCTGTCAGACTTCTTCAGCAGTGATAACAACAGGTGGTCTACAGTCCTCAGGATTACTCTTGTCTGTACCCTCCAGTGTTGGTGAGTCGTATTTGGTCATTTTGAAAATGAATCACAGCAAAACTAATCACTTCATCTTCCCTCAAACTTTCAGCTTTGTTGCTCAGTAACGATCACTTTACCCTGCGATATTAGAAAAGGTAGCTGTAGTGAAGATCCTTATTCTCTTTGATTTTCTCATTTCTTTCCTCACTCACGTCACTTCCTTTACCTCACTTCCTTTCCTCTCCTTTCCTCGTTTCTGATTGGCTTTTGGTTTCACCTTTTGTCACTCCTGGTTTAGCTGATTGAGTTCACCTGATCACTCCTTATTTAAAGCCTGCACTCCCTCTCACCACCCTTGTCTTCCTCACCTTCTCATGGGGTGGCAGTGCTGGTAAGAGTTGAAGTTATCTACTCTTCAGTTTTGTCCTATGTCCATGTTAGACTGCACTTTAGATGCGCTCCTGTCGCAGCCTACAATTATCAACATTAAATTCTAAAAACTCTCAATGGAAGTTAGTTCCCTGCAGTAAAATAGTTTAAGTGTCGACACAGTCTAAAGCTAGACAGATCTACGCAATGAACCCGACAAGACGAAGTGTGCAAACTCATTTGAAGACCACGGCTATCATGGAAGCTAGCCCTGCTAGCCCTGCTGGCCCCACGAGCGCCGAAGAAAACACGAAAAACAGCGGGGAGGATCTCTTCTCAGAGATCGCAAAGATAAGCACGACCTTGAACAAGGTGGCGAGTGATGTGTCGATAATCAAAGCGGACACAAAATCACAGTGAGTGCTCTGCAAAATCGGCTTGACGAAGCTGAAAGTCGTATTGCTAATGTGGAGGATAGCAATGCTACCATGGCTAATGAAAACAAGATATTAACGCAGAGAGTGGAGCAGCTGTGGAGTCGTGTTGATGACTACGAAAATCGAGGAAGACGGAAAAATATCAGGCTGGTTGGACTGAAAGAAGGGAAAGAAGCAGGGAATACAATGAATGACTACGTAAAGAAGATACTGAGTGACAGATTGGGGCTGCAAGGGGAAGAGTATGAGATCGAGAGGAGCCACAGAAGCGGGGGTCCACGGCCCGGTGAGGATCAGCCACCACGGATGATACTGGTGAGGTTTCTACGTTACACAGCCCGTCAGAAAGTTTTGGCAGCTGCGAAAAAAGAGCGAGGGATACGGTGGGAGAACTGCTCTCTTTCTAACTATGAAGACATGACCAAGGAACGCTCCGACCTGCGGAGACGGTTCTCCCCAATAATGAAAGCGCTGTGGGAGCATCAGGTGAAACACACGCTAGCACACCCGGCCATCCTAAGGTTCACGTGGAGAGGGAAGAGATGGAGCTTCACCGACCCGAAAAAGGCTGAGGACTTTGTTCGGGCAAATTTTGAAAGCACGGAGAACGGCTGACTGTGTGACACAAGCATGAGGGAGAGGGCAGCTTTATTTGAAGATACGGCGGGGACGGAGATTCTTGGGTGCTGCTGTAACCGGACGGTTGGTGTAGGGAGAAGAACCGTCTTAAGGACCTACACGGACCGGAATCACATTAAGCTAAGCTTATTGTACTACACTGTCATGTTCATTTTAAAGGCAGTGTTTTTTGAGTTATCGTTGTTTGGTATTGTAAATTGGAGTTCTTTTTATTTTTATTGTTATGATGACAGGTATAAGGCATTTGTGTGTTATGTTGTGATAATGAGGGGTAGCATCATAGATAGGAGTGGGGGGAGGCAAGTGTTTACACGCATTGAAATCAATGAGTAATGTACATATCAATATAGTAACATGGAACATCAATGGCTGTGGTACACCAGTTAAACGGAAAAAAATACTCACGTATCTTAAATCTAAAGGTACAGATATCGCATATATTCAGGAAACACACTTCAAGAACCAAGATGAAGCTTTAAAAATGAAACGTGACTGGGTCGGTGATGTCTTCCATAATTCAATATCAAGCAAGAGCTGTGGAGTTGTTATCCTTGTCAACAAAAAACTAAATTTTGTTGTACTGAATCAATTTAAAGATTCTTATGGACGAATTTTAGTTGTGGAAGCACTTATTAATGGAATTAAAGCAGTACTTTGTAACATATATGCCCCAAACAAAGAAAATACATCATTTTTTCATGAGGTAAATAAAATACTGGGAAATACAGAGGGTCAAATCATCTTGGGAGGAGATTATAATCAAACACTAGACGATCATCTGGATCGAAGTAAAGTCAGGATAGGTCCAACCCCCAGAGATAAAACTGTAATACATACCTTACAGGAGGAACTGGGTCTAACAGATATCTGGAGACTCATAAACCCGAAAGAACGGGAGTACACATTTTATTCTCACTCTCATAGATCCTATTCACGAATAGATCTCTTTCTGGTTTCTGATTCACTTGTTGACTTGGTAACAGATTGCAACATAGGAGTTATAGCGATATCAGACCATGCATTGGTGGAACTACATATAGATTTACATACTAACAAAGGTAAAACTGGAAGATGGAGATTAAACACAAGTTTACTACAAGACGAACAATTTGCTACGAAACTTGGGGAGGATACCAAAGTATTTCTAGATATTAATAAAGGAACTACGGAAAGACTGGCTACGGTTTGGGATGCACTCAAAGCATTTATTAGGGGGAAATGTATAGCATATAGTTCATGGAAGAAAAAGGACAATAAAGAAAGAGCTCAATTACTGGAAAAGAAAATAGGAAAAATGGAGAAACTTTTGGCTGAACAATATGACGACGAACGCTTCAGGAAAATTTGTCAACTAAAATTTGAACTACATGAAATATATAATAAAAAGGCAGAGTATTCTTTATTTAGGCTCAAAACTAATTTTTATGAAAATGGTGAAAAAGCAGGACGATTAATGGCTAGACAACTAAAACACATAGATTCAAATAACACTATTACAGCAATTAGAAAAGATGATAAACTAATTACATCAGTTAAAGAGATTAATTAAGTTTTTAAGAACTTCTATGAAGATTTATATACATCTACATGTTCGGCTAGTTGTGAAGACTTGGACTCTTTCTTCCAGAAGGTGGAGCTACCACGACTTTCTTCTGAGGAAAAGGATAGCTTGGACACCCCTATAACAGAAGCCAAAGTGAGAATGGCAATTAAGGGTATGAAATCTGGGAAGTCACCTGGTGTAGATGGCTTCCCAGTGGAGTATTATAAGAAATATGTAGATATCCTCGCTCCATTTATTACAGAAGTTTTTCAAGAAGCACTTCATTATGGTTCACTCCCAGAAAGTTTCAATGAGGCCATTATATCATTAATACCGAAAAAAGACAAGGATGTAACAGATCCAGCTAATTATAGACCCATAAGCCTAATAAATGTTGACTGCAAAATATTATCCAAGACATTAGCACTACGGTTAGATAAAGTTTTGCCTAAAATAATTCACAAAGACCAAGTGGGATTTATAAAAAATAGATCTGCAGCTGATAACATGAGGAGACTACTGCATTTAATGTGGATGAATAGAGCTAATCCTCACCCTGTCTCAGCTATGTCACTTGATGCACAAAAGGCTTTTGACAGGGTGGAATGGACCTTTCTATGTACCGCTCTGTCAAAATTTGGATTCGGAGATGGTTTTTACAGATGGAAAAGAGTTTTATACTCATGCCCTAAAGCCGCCATCTTTACCAATGGGATAATATCTCAATTTTTCAATATAACCAGGTCAACTAGACAAGGATGCAGTTTAAACCTACTCTTGTTCACAATTTTTTTAGAACCATTAGCCACATTAATTAGAGCAGAGTCGAGAATTAAGGGAGTTATTGGAGGTGGCAGGGAGCATAAAATATTTCTTTATGCAGACGATATTTTGGTACTGAGTCGAGACCCCGCCAATTCTATACCAGCTCTATTAGAAACTATTAAAGCATACTCTAAAGTCTCTGGTTACTGTATTAATTGGCACAAGTCTGAAGCAATGCCAGTGTCTTCAACCTGTTCATACAATCAACTAGCCGTCCTCAATTTTAAATGGTTACCAAAGGGTATGAGGTACTTAGGGATAGAATTAAATCCAGATATAAAGAAAATTATGACGACTAATATGGAGAAAGTATTGGACAAAATTAAAGTTAATTTGGATAAGTGGAGTAAACTGCACATGACATTATGGGGTAAAGTGAATACAATAAAAATGTCTGTGGCCTCACAAATAAACTACCTAACCGGGATGATACCCATGTGCATTCCAAAACAACTATTACTAAGATATGACAAAATGATAAAACATTTCCTTTGGGATGGTAAAAAACCTCGAATTCGTATAGATAAATTATGCCACTCTAAGAAGAGAGGGGGCTTATCTTTACCCAACATAAAACACTACAGTATCTCCTTTGAAATGTCTAAACTCACAAGACACTGGAACGAAGCTGGCGCTGACCTACACTGGGTCTTAATTGAGCAGGAGCTTACATCTCCCTTTAAACCCATTGAAGTTCTTGCACAAACAGTTAAAAATAAGGAAAGTAAACTGATTAATCCTATTTTAGAACGTTCAAAAAGGGTCTGGCAGGAGGTACATAAAAAATGTAAAACGTCTCAATATACTCAAAAATATGCACCCATATGGCATAATCCCAAAGTAAAGGTAGAAAGACAAACTATATATTGGACTCAGTGGCTAAGAAAGGGCATCAGAATATTAGATGATCTATTTGAAGATGGAAACTTTATTTCATATGTCAGATTTAAAGAAAAATTTCATATGGAGGGTCGAAGACACTTTTGGAAATATTTACAAATTAGACACTGTATAAAGGAAATTGGCCCCTTCAGCCAGGATAGAAGTCAGGTTGAATGCTATTTACAGTTACCTAAAATGCATCAGAAGGCGTCAAAGTGGTATGAGATGTGTCCTTGGACAAATAATAATGGATGTAGTAAACTTAAGCTAATATGGGAAAAAGACTTGTCTTGTACATTGGATGAAAAGACATGGGAGGGGATTCTTTCCAACGCTGAAGAATACGTAAGAGAAACCAGAGGCAAATTTATTCAATATAAAATAATTCATAGATATTATTTAACGCCGTCAAGACTTTACAGAATGGGCCTGCTTAACAACGATTTATGTTGGAAATGTGGGGAAAAAAGAGGCACACTTATCCATGCACTATGGGAATGCTCTAAAATTCGCCCCTTATGGGAAAATGTTATAGATTACATGGGAAACTGGTTGAACTGTGAGCTTCCCAGATCACCAAGACTATGTCTCCTTGGAGACAGAACCGTGGTACCCCACTTAAACAAATCCATATTTAGAATATTAAAAACTGGCCTAACCACTTGTGCACGAATAATTCTGAGGTGTTGGAATGAACCTGGAACTCCCACATTGAATTTATGGAGATCACAGATGATGGAAACTGTTGCATGTGAAAAAATGTTGGGGAGATTAAACTGGCAAAATGATATATCCAACGAGCAATGGGACAGTTTTGGCAGATATATGTCTGAAGGAACCAGCTGGACCACGTAACATTATGGTCTAAAACACACAGGAATGTATCACACTGGGGCCTTACACCTTGCCTGTGATAATGGACTACCCTTCATGTATTGATGTATATTGCCAACGGTTGAATCACTTACATACCTGTCACCTTTTGTTTGTTTGTTTGTTTTTGTTTTGTTTGTGTGTTTAGGGATTCTGTGTTATTTGTCTTGGAATCCTGTTTTTTCTTATCGTGTCTGATGTAAGCATGCAATAATGAAAATTTAATAAAAAACTCTGAATTACAAAAAAGATGGACATGTGACCTTATTTCACTTATTGTAATATAACATCTTATTTTTTTCTTCCAGATTCACCACCCATGTGTGTTTTTGTGCCCTTTATTGAATTCATCATTTAAACTCAGTCAGACTTTTGGGAAAATGAACTTATGTTTGAAGATTCAGTTCCTGGAGTTCTTGGCTCACTGCATTCTGACCGATGCCCATGGTGATAGTAAACATATCACAGTAGCAGTTAGTTATAAAGTACCTACGCTATCAATGACTGTAGTTACTGAAGAGGGAATGAGGGGCAGGTGCACAGGTGGGTGTGGGAGTCAGGTGAACTGGAGGCATCTTTTTTCTCCATGTTTCTCCATGTGCCACAGGGGACCGGGGGTCATGTCCCCAACAATGCACAAAAGAGGGAATTTTGACCCTTCCAAAAACTCCTCCATCTGTACAGGTTCAAGCTCAGGTGTTAAAGTACACTCAGGGTGGAGGCAGCATTCACTCTACAAAAGACAGATGAGAGAAACTGTCAGGTGATAGTAGTGAACTGTGTCTCTATGAACTGACCAGGTAATCATTATATTGTTGGTCCAAACACACACACTGAGTGCACACTGTCCGTAGTGCACAGTCCACCACTCTGTGTTTCACTGAACATCCAACATGCAGCTGTTTGTTCAAGAGTTAATACTGAAAATGCAGAGAAATAATGACTGTTGTGACTGTGTGCCAGGTGTGTGCACATTTGGATACTAGAGTGCAGCTCAGCCTGCATATTCCTGTCCCAACCCAAACTGAGCCTGAGAGAGTAGTAACTGAGCCTGATGTTTACAACTGTATGTCACAGCTCAACTTTCTAAGGTTATGTTTTCTTTCATTCATTCATTCATTCATTCAGGTTGTGTCCTGTTTTACTTTGAAACTCCCATCTCCTCTGGTTTCACATCACTTCCTGCCTCTGTGTGTTTTCCCTCCCTTTTGATGACTTCACCTGTGTCTGATTGTCTGTCCCGCCCTGATTAGCCTCACCTGTTATCCTTCCCCTCACCAGAGTGTTTAGTGTGTGTCTTGTTTTCTCTCAGTGCCAGTTTGTCTTAGCTCCTTGTGTGTCTAGGGCTTCAGCCTTTTGTCTCCCTGTGTCCTTTTCTTGTGTTTTTGGACTCTGCCTCTGCCCTCTTGATTTGTTTGCCCCCACTGATTGTCCTTCTGTGAACCGAACCAACCTTGTGATCAGTGAAGACTTTGTTATTTTACCTGAACTGTCTTCAGAGCTGTGCGGTTGAGTCCACTCTCACCTGGTTCACCAGTTGTTATGCTGTACAGGTCACATGCCAAAATGATGACATCATAATGACATTAACATAACAAGAGAAAACATGGTACAACATTAACACGTTACATTTCAGGGGACTCTCCCCTGCACCGAGCTTCAGGTGACATCAGGTGATGACATATTTGTCTTGGACGTCCTCCATAGTTAGAAAGCTAACGTTAACTTATATGAATATTAACATGTGAAGTAGTCTACGTGTTGTGTTCATGTGTTGACGTGTAACGTGGGAAGTTGCCCAACACAGACAGAAGGTCCGTCATATGCCGAACCCACCCAGATCCAGTCTGATCTCACAGATCATTAGTGTGGCCCTTCATAGTTTCACTGGCTGGATAAAAATTCAGCTGATTTCTACTCATCAACTAGTTTCAAGTTTCACGTTCTTATCGTCCGAACAACAGCTACACAGAAGCAGCTGTTAGCAATGAAAATCTTACATCTCAGACTCCCTCAAACAATGCTCATTAAATAAATGTAAAATCTAAGATAAACTAATAGATATTTAACTTCCAGCAGTTCCCCAAACTCTTTTATTGTTGCTGCTCCAACATGTTGAACTGTAATGTTTTACTGGGTAACATGTGCAGAGACTCCTTCTGTGATGCTGCACTATGAAGAAACTGAACTGAATCATATTTCCTAACATGTTGAACTATTCCTTTAACTCTATATGTGTCTGTATTCACATGTTCATCTACCAGTCTTTTTGTTGTTTTGGGAACTTTTCCAACCCTGTTATTAGCCTGTATTCAAGGGTCATCAAACCCCATTATCCGGTTCAACTTCAGCCACCATGTTCTCATCATTCAGATAGCTAGCCAGCTGTGTGACGGAGCAGCGAGCGCTACAGTATCATTAAAGCAGGATCAGCAGTAGAGTTTGAGTTTAATCTATTCTGAATTAAATTCACTCCTTTTACTGATGACTCTCTGGTTTCTGTTCAGAGCCTGATGATGTCAGGTTGGTGGGAGGAGACAGTCACTGTGCAGGAACACTGGAGGTCAGACATCAGGGAGACTGGAGACCAGTGGATGTCTCTGGCTGGACCCTGAAGACAGCAGATGTCGTCTGCAGACAGTTGAACTGTGGCTCTGCTGTTTCTGTAGAACAGAGAAAGTCCTCAGTCAGACCTAAATGGAGGATCAACTCTTACTGTGTTCATTCTGGACCTGCTCTGAGGGAGTGTGCAAAATCATCTTCCTCTTTCTTCATCGTGGATCTCACCTGCTCAGGTAAGCCCATCAGTGACATCATCAGTGACATCATCAGTGACAGTAATGTCCCCAGGTTGACTCACACATGTTCCAGCTAGAATGGCAGCAGACTGTCTCCAGCAGCCATGATGGAGTCTGATGAGCTGCTGCCTCAGTAAATCAGCTGCTGAATGCACCAAGATATATATCTGTATATATGAAACATACATGTGTGCTGCTTCAGGAGTCCCCTGGGCCAACCACCAAGCAGCCTGAAAGGACTCCTTCTTCAGCTTGACAGCTTTCTGAGTATCAGTGTCTCCACATCCACGTGGCGTCCTTCACCTTAGAGAAATCTGCAGATGATGATGTTAATGTTAGAAACACATTCAAAGTCTTCAGAAAGGGATAACATATGTGCAGGAGTCATGGCTTCATTTAGAAAGGAGTGAATTTAGTGAAATGAATGATTTGGGATGGTTAATAGTTTGTATTGTTCCATGTTCTTCTTAGTGTTTTGTGATATGACTATTTATTATTGTTGTGATCTCTGTTATTGGGAGAGTTGGGTCACATGGATACAGGCGGTGACGCTCATAATCTCTAGGAGCATCTTCTGGTCACTTGTGTGTGGTTAGTCGGAGAGAGGGTGAGTGCGTTGCTGTATTTTTTGTTGACCACACTTTCTCATGTTGGCTGTAAATATTTTGATTATAAGTGTTTGAACGTTACTATAAGTGAATTCCTCTTCAGAATCAGAATCAGAATAAGAAATACTTTATTGATCCCCAAGGGGAAATTGTTGTGTTACAGGTGCTCCTTACAAGTGTAGAAAGAAGATATAGTGCAAAAATAAGTAAAAATATAAGAAAATATAAGATGATTTACACATATATATGTAGTGACCTAACAACATAATTTACAAATGTATACATATGGATACAGTCAGTTATTGCACAGATTATTGAAGAATAAATATGTAATAATTTATTATGAGTTGGTGACAGTGGTGAAACAGTCCAAGGGAAACTCAGAGGGAGGAGTTGTACAGTTTGATGGCCACAGGCAGGAATGATTTCCTGTGGCGCTCAGTGGTGCATTTTGGTGGTCTGAGTCTCCCACTGAAAGTACTCTTGTGCCCGACCAGCACATGGTGGAGTGGGTGTGAGACATTGTCCAAGATAGTTCGCAGCTTAGACAGCATCCTCCTCTCTGACACCACCACCAGAGAGTCACATGCCATTCCCACAACGTCACTGGCCTTGCGGATCAGTTTGTTAAGTCTGTTGGCGTCAGCCACCCTCAGCCTGCTGCCCCAGCACACAGCAGCATAGAGGATAGCACTGGCCACCACAGACTCATAAAAAATCCTGAGCATAGTCCGGCAGATGTTGAAGGACCTCAGTCGCCTCAGAAAATAGAGACGCTCTGGCCCTTCCTGTAGAGAGCATCAGTGTTCTTAGACCAGTCCAGTTTATTGTCAATGTGGACCCCCAGGTACTTATAGTCCTCCTCAATGTCCACACTGACCCCATGGATGGAAATCGGGGTCACCGGTGTCTTGGTCCTCCTAAGATCCACAACCAGTTCCTTTGTCTTTGCCACGTTGAGCTGCAGATGGTTCTGCTCACACCATGTGACAAAGTTATCCACAGCAGCCCTGTACTCATCCTCATCACCCTTGCTGATACATCCAACTATGGCAGAGTCATCAGAAAACTTCTGAAGATGGCAGGTCTCAGTGCAATAGCTGAAGTCCGTGGTGTAGAGGGTGAAGAGGAAGGGAGAGAGGACAGTCCCCTGTGGGGCCCTGGTATTGCTGACCACTCTGTCTGACACACAGTGTTGCAAGTGCACGCACTGTGGTCTGCTAGTCAAGTAGTCCACAATACAGGACACCAGAGAGGCATCCACCTGCATAGCTGTCAGCTTGTCACCCAGTAGAGCTGGACGGATGGTGTTGAACGCACTGGAGAAGTCAAAAAACATGACTCTCACAGTGCTCGCCGGCTTGTCCAGTTGGGCGTAGACGCGGTTAAGCAGGTAGATGATGGCATCCTCCACTCCAAGTCGGGACTGGTAGGCGAACTGGAGGGGGTCCAAGAGTGGCTGGACCATGGGCCGGAGCTGCTCCAGGACAAGTCTCTCCAGGGTCTTCATGATGTGGGAGGTCAATGCCACGGGTCTGTAGTCCTTGGAGCCACTGGGATGCGGCGTCTTTGGCACAGGAACGAGGCAGGATGTCTTCCACAGCATGGGGACCCTCCGGAGACTCAGGCTCATGTTGAAGACATGCTGAAGTACTCCACATAGCTGGGGGGCACAGGCTTTGAGCACCCTGGGGCTGACACCATCAGGGCCTGCAGCCTTGCTTGAGTGGAGTCTCATCAGCTGTCTCCTCACATGATCGGTGGTGAAGCACATTGTGGAGGTGTCAGGCGGAGGAGGGGTGTAGTCCTCACGATGAAGAGTGTGGTCAGTCTGGCTACTGGGGGAGGAGGTGTGAGAGGGACTCACACTGGATGGTGGGGGGGTGTAAGAAGAAGGGTGGAGTGGCTGTTGGTTGTCCAAGACAGACAGCAGAAGAGTCGGGGGGGGGGGGGGGGGGGACCAGCAGTGTCAAATCTGTTATAAAACAGATTCAGTTCATTGGCACTGTCCACGCTGCCTTCAACTCCTCTATTGTTGTTGGTCCTGAAGCCAGTGATGGTCCTCATTCCACTCCAGACCTCTCTCATATTGTTCTGCTGGAGTTTCCACTCCAGCTTCCTCCTGTACCTCTCCTTAGCCTCCTTGATCTTCACCTTCAGTTCCCCCTGTATCGTTCTCACCTCCTCCCTGTCACCAGCTCTGAAGGCCGTCTTCTTGGTGTTGAGGATGGCTTTGATGTCCTTTGTTACCCATGGTTTGTTATTTGGGTAACAATGGACAGTCCTGGCTGGGACAGTGGTGTCAACACAGAAGGTGATGTAGTCCGTGATGCACTCTGTGAGCCCATCAATGTCCTCCCCATGTGGCTCACAGAGTGCCTGCCAGTCTGTCACCTCAAAACAGCCCTGCAGTGTCTCATAAGCCTCCTCTGACCACCTCCTCACTGTCCTCATGGTCACATGGTTTCATGAAGAACATGGATTTAAAGTATATTTTGGATTTCAGCAAATGTGTTTTGTTGGTGTGTCAGACAAGTAAAGCAGGCCTCAGCCTCTCAGCATCTTGTAGTTTGTTTCCTGTAGTCCATACAGTTTGTTAGAGAGTATGAAATGTAAATGTGGTGTCAAACAGCTGCAGTCTGTGGTCTGATAAAGATGTGTTCTGTTGTTAATGATGAAGCGATGTTGGAATTGTTGTGAGTCCAGTTTGAGTCACTGAATTGTTGTTTGATGACATCTTTTTATTTAGTGTCTGCTGTCTTTTATCTCTCTCTATTTTATCTTCTATTATCTCTGCAGACTCTGTCAGGCTGGTGAATGGGACCAGTCTGTGCTCAGGCAGACTGGAGGTGAGGTCTAACCAGTCTAACCAGTCTAACCAGAGGTGGTCCTCAGTGTGTGAAGCTGACTTTGACCAGCAGGATGCAGAGGTGGTCTGTAGGGAGCTTGGCTGTGGGGCTCCTTCAGTCCTCCAGGGGGCGCTCTATGGAGAAGTGGAGGCTCCAATGTGGACCAAAGAGTTCCAGTGTGGAGGCCATGAGTCTGCTCTCCTGGACTGTAGAAGCTCAGGCTCAGATAGAAACACCTGCTCACCTGGCAAAGCTGTTGGACTCACCTGCTCAGGTAGAAGAGGAGCTGCAGCTTTGATTTGCTTCATTTCTCTTCTAATGAAACTCACTTTGTTCTTTTACTGATGACTCTCTGGTTTCTGTTCAGAGCCTGATGATGTCAGGTTGGTGGGAGGAGACAGTCGCTGTGCAGGAACACTGGAGGTCAAATATCAGGGAGACTGGAGACCAGTGGATGATGATTACTCTGACTGGACCCTGAAGACAGCAGATGTCGCCTGCAGACAGTTGAACTGTGGCTCTGCTGTTTCTGTAGAACAGAGACTGTCCTCAGACAGACCTGTGTGGAGGATCGAGTTTAACTGTGTTCACTCTGGATCTGCTCTGAGGGAGTGTGCAACATCATATTCCTCTTCCTTCATCCTGGATCTCACCTGCTCAGATAAGCCCATCAGTGACATCATCAGTGACATCATCTATGACAGTAATGTTTCCAGTATGTTCCTTCCTCTGTCACAGTGACAGTTAGTGGTTTCCATTGGACTTAAATGTAAATTACTTCCTAAAGTGTCAAGAACTGAGCTTGTTTCTGGAAACTTCTAACCCTCCATAGACTGCTGAACTTCACCTGACAGGACACACCTGGAGGAACCTGTCTGTCTGTCTGTCTGTCTCTTTGTTTAGAGACGTGCTGCTTCAGCCAATGGGTCCACACCAGTGTATGTCTGTGGTGCACCAGATGGGTGGAGACTGCACACCATTGGACAGTTATTGTAGCCAGTAGATACGCTGGACTGACTGCTAAAGTTCAGCGGAGAGAGCGGCGTTTACGTCACCACGACCACATGAGTCATGTGCAGACTCCACCTAATCAGCACACTGCAGGTGTACATCGGCGTACTGATGGTGCTGACCCAGTATTTACTGACCTGCTTCTTCAGCCAATCATCTCTGTATTTACAGACCTGCTGCTTCAGCCCAACATCTCCGTGTCCTCCTCCACGGACGGGGTCTCTGAGGCCCAGCAGCAGGGGTTTCAGGTGTTCAGGGGCTCCAACTTCACCATCAGCTGCTCCATCCAGCCACAGTACCCAGGAGGCTCCTTCCAGCTCACCTTCACCTCCTCCAACTCAAGAAACAACTACACCCAACCAGCTGTCAATCACTCTGCCCACTTCCTGTTTCCTGAAGCAGAGCCCGCCCACCAAGGAAGCTACAGCTGTGTTTATCACGTCTATGTTTCTTCTCATAACTTGTCCTTCCAGAGCCGTCTGCTCTCCGTCACTGTCTCAGGTAAGCTGACTGTTTACATGCAGGTTAGGAAAAGATGATTGGTCCACACTGACTGAAAATGATCAGCTGACCACATGTTGTTTCTGGAGTGACACTGTGACGACTGTCATTGTGTCACACATGTCATATAGTAACCAAACTTATACAAAGTGTTTAAATGGCAACAGCAACAATATACTGTAGGACAGAGCATGTTTGGTTACCAGGATAACTCTGGTTCTCTGAGAACTCACTGAGGTATTACTATGAGAAGCACCTTCTGATGTGACCAATCACAGAAGCTTCACCGCCACCACATCTGTCATCACACCCCTAAACCCCAAACTCACCATTTCAAGTGGAGTTCTGACAGAGGAAAGATGGGCGGTGTGTTCAGGTACCTCACTCAGTGTTCAGAGAACCCAAACGTTCTCTTTCCAACCTCAATCACTGTCTCACTGTGGGAGATATGGTCCACTCCTAAAGTGCAGGAGGACAGAGACCCTCCCCATGGGTTAATACATGTCTATGAAGAACCCACCCTGAGGACTGAATGCACCAATGAAGGCGCTGTCATGTCCAGCTGATAAAACCAAATCAATGTGTGGGGCGGTGTCCAAGTCTCAGCAGCACAAATATCATCCACAGCAGAGTCCATGAAGCAGTCATACCTCTGGTGGACTGAGCTCACAGGCCTCCTGCAGCCTGTAACACACAGCTTTGATCATCCAGCACAAGAGCCTCCTCTACCCAGAGGATAGATGCTGGCCAGGTAGGAGCTCACCTGTATGAGAAGAGTCCAAGACACAAGAGCTGGTTGGTCTTCCTAAAGCCCTCAGTTCTGTCTGTACAGATGCATCAGGTTTGTACAGGACAGAGTAACTTTACCCACCCATGACTCTCAGTGGTGGAAGGTGGAGGGTGAAAGATAAGAGAGAACTTTATTCACCCCGAGGTATGGTGTTGTTGGAGAGAATGAATGGGGGAGGGGTGAACGATGGCCTGTGATCACATCTGTTGAAGTCCTGATTCAGCCTGTTGGCCCAGTCCAGGTCCCCCCCTGTTGTCTGGCTACCAGTCTGCTTGTAGCCAGTGACGCTCCTGATGCCACTCCACACATCCTTCATGTTGTTCTGCTGGAGTTTATGTTCCAGCTTCCTCCTGTAGCTGTCTTCGTCCTGCTGAATCCTCTCCTCAAAATCTCTCTGAACCTATTTCACCTCCTCTCTGTCCCCGTCTCTGAAGGCCCTCTTCTTGTAGTCAGGAGGACACTGGTGTCTCTGGTGTCCCAGAGTCTGTTGTTGTTGGAGCCGGTCATCCAGTAATCAGAGGATCGGTGGTTCGATCCCCAGCTCCTCCAGGCTGCATGTCCAGATGTCTTTGGGAAAGATACTGATCTGGCTAATGTTTAACTGAGTATCAGGTGTCATCTTGTATCAATGTGTGGGTGAATGGGTGAATGTGAGATGTAGTGTAAAAGTGCTTTGAGTGGTCAGAAGACTAGAAAGGTGCCAAACAAATGCAAGTCCGTTTTCAAGTCTGGTGTCCTGAAAGTCCTGAGAGATGGTCAATGTCCTCTCAGCTAAGTGTCATGAGTTATAGAGCACATCCCAGTCCTGCAGAACCTCATTGGTCTCCTGTGTCTCCATCTCCATCTCATCTCAGTCTTAGGAGTCACAGGCTGCTGTTGGACCAGAGGCTTATACAGGGGTAGAAGGTGGATCAGGTTCTGGTCTGATCTTCCAGTGGGGAGGGAGGGCTATGGAGCTATATGCCTCTCTTAACATTGGCAGACAGCAGGGGGGAATGAGTGTGAACACACAAAGACAAAATGGCTGACAACAGAAAGAGATCTAAAATGGCCACCAAGAGGTCAGTCAGGACAAAGGAACACTTGTGGTTCCTGATGCAGTCCTTGCTGTGCTGTGTTCCAGTGGTGCAGAGGAATCTGTTCTCTCTGTGTGTCCTTACAGAGTTAGCATTTCAGCGCTAACTCGGCTTTGTTCTCCTTTGCTTGGAGAGTTAGCTTGTAAACTTTGTGTCTGCTGAAGGTGCTAACTTGTCTGATGTCTTCCATCATTTAGAAGACTTCAGTGTGGCTGCTTGGGAAGGTTTGTTGGCCCGGTGACATCACAGGGTTGCATGTCACAGTGACCAATGGTAGCTGAAAACTGAGTTCATGGGCAGAACTTCACACTGAGGTGTGAAAGGTGAAGCATCCTGGGTAACTGAGTTCAAATGGCTGATGATCAAAGGAGGCCACAGCAGCCATTTTCTAAGAGGGCTGAACTTACAGGACATGTCTTTACCTGTTTGGTTTAGAGTTCCACAAATGAACAAAAATCATCTGTGGAGTCCAGTGATCCCAACAGACGTGCTGGAGCTTCTGTGATTGGTCACAGCAGAGGGTGACTCCCTCAGTGAGATACTGAGCGAGGGTCAAAAGAGAAGCAGACACTGAAGCTGTTTGTGGTTTGTTCTAGTTTACATCTGAGCACTGACTGTTGAATGTCACAGATACAGCTAGAGGCTTCACTGTATCGTCCTGCTGTCTGCTAGGGAAACACCCACATGTCAGCCCACATATAAAAGTCTCACTAAAGTCAACTCAGGTTTATTTCTACAGATTATTCTCACAGGACTTTATTATGTGTCCAACAAATGACGTGACGACTGATCATGTGTTTCAGCACCAGATCCAACACCTTTCATCATCAGAGCCGTCGTCCTGCCGCTGATTCTGCTGTTGGAGAATATCGTCCTTTACTTCTACTGTAAGGTACTGACACATGTCTGTTGTTTAGACCTCTGACTGAAATGAAGCACTCAGTCTGTGTTTATTGAAGTGAAGAGAGGAGCCATGCAGGAAGTCACATCTGTGTGCTGTCATGTGTCTCCAGGCCAGCAGGGGGCAGAAGGTGGGCAGACAGGAGAACATCGAGCTGGATTATTATAACCTGGGTGTTCCTGCAGCTGAAGGAGGGCCGACTGAAGAGGAAGGAGCTCAGGGAGCAGAGTAGCACCTCCAAGGAGCTCACCTCACATCCACATGGGTTTTTATACACATGTTCCCTTTAAACAAGAAGGATGGAGTTATGATATGACGTTATATACTATATTTTTCTTACTGTCAACATGAAGAGACCAAATCAACAAGGTTAGTCTCTTCATACTGTGACTTCCTGTCAGCTCCGAGCCCATTGGTTCCTACTGAAGACGTCAGTCTTTAAAAACACAAATATAAAGTTTATAAAGTCTAGTTTTTGGATTTAGGAGAAAGTTGTACATGTTTACTGATGTTTTTTTACCTGCCATAGACCACAGGAGTGACATGTATGAATTTTGAAAATGGCTGTGGGTCCCCTTTAATCTTGTGATGTTTGCTTTATTTTGTAATGAAGGAATTTACTTAGTGATGTGATGGATGTGACGACCTGTAGCTCACCTGGTAGTGTTCACCCCATATAGACTGAGCCCTCTGCAGCGACACAGGTTTGATTCCAACCTCCCACATTTCCTGTCTGTCTTCAGCTGTGCCGTCATTAAAGGCAAAAAAAAAAAAGAAAAAAAGATCATTAATATTTGACGATTTTGCTTCTTTCATAAGATTTTTATTCATTTTTATAAGAATTGTGTTCAATTTTGTGATGAAGAATTGTGCTTAAGTCATATTTTTTATAATTTTTTGATGAAAGAATTTAACTTGTTTCATAAAAAAAGTTTGAAAATTAAATTAAAATAAAAAATTGCGACAGGTTTGATTCCAACCTCCCACATTTTCTGTCTGTCTTCAGCTGTGCCGTCATTAAAGGCAAAAAATATAAATACTGTATATATCATTAATTTTTGACGATTTTGCTTCTTTCATAAGATTTTTATTCATTTTTATAAAAATTGTGTTCATTTTTGTGATGAAGAATTGTGCTGAAGTCATTTTTTTAATATAATTTTTTGATAAAAGAATTCAATTTGTTTCATAAAAAAAGTTTTGAAAAAGTAAATAAAAAAAAAAAACACAGGTTTGATTCCAACCTCCCACATTGTCTGTCTGTCTTCAGCTGTGCCGTCATTAAAGGCAAAAAAAAGATTAATGATCTTGATGTTTTAATAAGGATCTTGATGTTTTAATAAGGATCTTGATGTTTTAATAAGGATCTCAGTTTAGTGACGACTGATTTTGTGTATTTCATAAGAATTTTGTTCAGTTTTGTCCTGAAAGGATTTGATACCAAATGTCTCCATAACGAATCAAGTTATATGAATAAAGATATGAACACGTGTATCAGGAGCCCTCAGAGATCATAAAGATTCAAACAAAAATGAGAGGTTTATTCTACGTGGAGAGGACGTTAGTTTAGGATGTCTGTTTACAACCAATTAAAGACAAGATGAGAACATTTTTAGGACAGAATTAAAAACACATACCTGCACAGAGACATTTAGTACTAGTACTACTTTAACAAAGTACTTTAGAGGTTTGTGAAGTTGGTCCAGGAGGATCATTATTGGATGTGGAAAAGACGACACCATGTGACCAGCCCGGTCTCATTCCACAGTCGTCAAATAGCACCGCTTTGTCAGTGACTTTGGTGTCACACACCGACGCCAAAATCCACCTTTCATGGCAGTATAATACACGGCGGGTGGCGTCAGTTTGTGACGTGGCCGGACAGAACCTGTCATGATGTTATGATGCACCGCTAGTCGCCGTCAGGTTGAAACGCTGGCAGTAATGGTGTAACATAAGGAGCTGGAAAGAGCCTGTAGGGCGGGTGGGAGGGGCAGTGGATGGGTCCAACAAATCCTGGACTTTCACCTGAGACCCTGGAGTTCACTTCCTGTATGAATGTACAGTCAAACCATGATTTCTTTTTTTCTTAATCTAACCACGTGCTTTTGTTGATGTCGTGGCGTTGGTTGCGGCGTCCTGGAACATCAACAGCAGGTTATCTAGCCGTAATATATAGACGTGAAAGGTGACTGACAAAGCGGAGACATGTGACAACTTGGGATGAGAAGGTGTTGCATCAACCGTCTGCTCACAGCCATTGAACAACCAGAACCAAACCTGAGCGCCATCAGAAGGAGAACTTTCCACTCACCTGTGCAGGTCTGTGTTCAAACATGTGCCAAAATATTCAGCGTTCATGTCCTCATTGTTGAATCATGTTTGCTGGAAGCTTCAATACACAGAGATGAAATGATGCAGATGACTGTAATGAACGGATCACTGTCATCTACTATGGTCAAAGAAAATAAAGCCTCTTTAATCAACTATCAAACTCTGTCAATGAGCTGATTTGAAGTGGTTTCCTCTTAGTTGGGGAAATGTTGTGTTTGCCTTCTTTGCCTTCACCAGAGAAGACTGGACTCTGTCACTATCACCAGATAACACATCTGATAAGAACCACAAACTGTTCCTTCATGTGAAGGATCAGATATGAAGTGTGATTGGTGTGCTGTTGGTTCCATTGGTGAATGGCTGCCTTCACGTTATCGCTGTGCTTGTTTCTGGATGTTTGCTCATATTTTATTATACGGTCAGATGAAGCGCCGTCTGCATTTTGATGCTCTTCTACTGGTGGTGTTACGGTACTTTGAGCGGGACAAAGGTTCAGGACTCAGAAACACCTTGATTGGATCATTTGATCACAGTCCCACATTTGCTCCTTCAAATGTCTTGAGGTGTGAAACTTGAGGTGCTGTAAAAACACATGATCCACAGTCTCTTGCAGTACATGATGTGAAGAACTACTCTGACTACCAGCACACACAACATGAACGGGTTTGACAGTTTAAACTATCACAGCTTTGTTGGTGAACATGAAGGTGTTCAGAAAACAGATGGCTGCATGTTAGATCTGCTCTGACCACCCTTGATAGAAATCTATCTCCTGCATTTAAACTTTTACCCCAAAAAATGTAAAACATTGTAGAATTGTGTCCAAATGACCAGGAAGTCTAGAAACAAGAACAACTGCGGCAAAACTTGGCAGGACAAAATAAATAAGGCAAGTCAAAGCCCCTCACCACACGGGGAGGCTAACATCACTAACATAGCTAGCAAACAAGCTAACTCTAGCCCAACAGTGCAGCCAGGCCAAAAGTTTGCAGATGCAATTCTGACAGAAATTAGACACTTTAGGAACAAGGTGATTGATGGCTTCGAGAAGACACAATCTACAGTATCTTCTTTAGAGCAGATCGTTTGAGAGACAGGATGACAGAGGCGGAGAGCCATGTCGATGCAATGGAGGACAGGGGCAACTGCGCAGACCAGCTCATGCAGAGAGACCGTTAGATGGAAGACAAGTGTGAGAACCTGGAAATCTTCATGAGAAGAAACAACCTGTGTGTGTATGGTATAGCAGAGGGATCTAACACAGGAGATACAGTTGAGTGGATGGAAAGCTTTCTTAAAGACATTCTGGGTGGCAGTAGCTCAGTCCATAGGGACTTGGCTTGGGAACTGGAGGGTTGCCAGTTCAAGTCCTTGCCCGGACCAAAAATATGGAGCATGGACTGGTAGCTGGAGAGGTGCCAGTTCACCTCCTGGGCACTGCCAAGGTGCCCTTGAGAGGTTTTGAGCAAGGCACCGAACCCCCCAACCGCTCGGGGCACCTGTCCATGGGCAGCCCCCACACAACAACAGAGTGAAAACATTGAATTTCCCCTTGCGGGATTAATAAATTTAAAAGTTAAAAAAAATTCTGGATTTATCGCATGATGTTTCATTATGTTTACAGTGTGCGCACTGTTCACTGCAACAGAGATCAGAAGATCCCAACGCACCGCCAAGATCATTCGTGATGAAGTTTCTCAGCTTTCAGACCAGTGTGGAAAAAAAATCTACGGTGCAAAGGGAGAAGAATAACCATGGACCAGAATTACTCACTCACTCGAGCAGCTATCAAATTCCAGACCCCATATACAGCGCTCCTCAAAGTTCATCTAGATGGTGGTGTCAAAAATTTCACCTCAGCGTGGGAGGCAGCGGAGGGTCTGCACGGACTCAGCATCATGACCAAGCTGACAGAGGAGGAAAGCCTGGACAGAGAGCTTCACCGCAGAGCGTGGCAGACAGCGGGCGAGGGAGCATGCGGCAGGCAAAGTGAGCCACAGAGATTTTAGTGAATGAATCAAACTTACACTCTAGAAATTAACTTGTCCATACCTCAACCGATGCCTACCACCATAACAACGATAATAATAGAATTTCATTCAGGAACACTTTAGTCAAATAAAACTTTATTTCCATTTTCAGTATTATATTTGGAGGTATGGCTCTGCTCTGGGGCCTCTCTGCCTTTCCTCAGGCCTACGCAAAACGCCTCTTCCACGTGCCTACATGGAAAGCACACAGCTGTCTGCCCTTCCACATGCAAATAAGGAAAGCCTGAGGCAGAGAAGCAAACCTCCCTGCCCTTCCATGCGCCTTCATGGAAAGCCTAAAGCAGGGAGAGGAGCAGCAAAGACCCCTGGGAACAGAACAGAGCAGCATCAATGACAAACAGAAATGACACTGATAAGTCAGGCACAGCATGAAAAGGAGGAGCTGGAGTGGAGACAGGAGGAGCTGGGGTGGAGGCAGGTTGCAAAGCAGCTTGAAGAGGAAGCAGTAACAGTAGGCAGGTCGGAGCAGTTTAAACAGGGCGCCCTGAATGAGATTTGCCAAATGGTTGCATGGAAAGGAATCGTGATCTATCAGCTGACTCCCTTCATCAGTCAGCTGATCCATCAGTTGATTGGCTGTTTGAGATCAGCTGATGTAGCTGGGATGTGAGCTGAGCTTGACATCGTGTCCTGCCTCAACTAACGCTGGGCTCAATTTATTTGAAAGAAAATCTATGTTATGTCCTACACCCCTAAATATTGTAAATTATAAGAGGTATAAAAATAAATATAACCATCTTCTTGAAGCAGTAAAAGAAAAAAAAAAACAGTTTTCAGTGACCAGTTCAGAAATGCTGCAAACAAAATCAAACTACATGGAAAATTATAAATCAGCTACCACAAATGAAGAAAACTGTCACAAGATTTCCCTCTATTTTTTTATTTTATGGGAAAACTTCCATCATGAATCCCTCTGTTACTGCCTGTAGATTCAATGAGTTTTTTTTGTGAATGTTGTTTTAGATAAATGACATTATAATGGAGTTTAAAAATAATTCTCCCTGACATGACTGAATTATACACTTTGGACTTTGTGGTTGTATCATCAGATCTGCGGCCGTGTGTCTTGGACACTCGGGTGAAGAGAGGAGCAGAGCTGTCCACTGATCACCACCTGGTGGTGAGTTGGATCAGATGGCGGGGGAGGCTGCCGGACAGACCTGGGAAACCCAAACATGTAGTGAGGGTGGACTGGGAACGTCTGGCTGGGGCCCCTGTCTGTAGGGTCTTCAACTCGCACCTCCGGAAGAATTTCTCGCGCATCCTGGGGGAGGCTGGGGACATGGAGTCGGAGTGGGCCATGTTCAAAGCTTCCATTGTGGAGGCGGCTGCTAGGAGCTGTGGTCAGAAGGTCGTCGGTGCTTGTCGTGGCGGCAACCTGAGAACCCACTGGTGGACACCAGCGGTGAAGGAGGCTGTCAGGCTGAAGAAGGAGGCCTTTCGGGTCTGGCTGGCCCGAGGGTCTCCTGAAGCAGCAGACAGGTACCGGTTGGCCAGAAGGGCTGCAGCTGTGGTGGTCGCTGAGGCAAAAACCCGGGTGTGGGAGGAGTTCGGGGAGGCTATGGAGAAGGACTTTCGGTTGGCCTCAAGGAAGTTCTGGCAGACCGTTAGACGTATCAGGAAAGGAAAGCAGGGCTTGTCTCAGGCTGTGCTCAGCAGAGACGGAGAACTGCTGACCGGAACTGGGAACATCGTTGAGCGGTGGAAGGAGCACTTTGAGGACCTCCTGAACCCGGCCATCACGTCCACTGTGAACGAGGCAGAGCCTGAAGATTCTGGGGAATTCTCGCCCATTTCCCTGGCAGAGGTTGCTGAGGTAGTTAAAGAGCTCCCCAGCGGCAAGGCGCCGGGTGTGGATGAGATTCGCCCGGAGATGCTGAAGGCTCTGGACATTGTTGGGCTGTCTTGGTTGACACGCCTTTTCAGTGTCGCGTGGAGGTCGGGTACGGTGCCTGTAGAGTGGCAGACCGGGGTGGTGGTCCCCATCTTCAAAAAAGGGGACCAGAGGGTGTGCTCCAATTATCGGGGTATCACACTGCTCAGCCTCCCGGGTAAAGTTTACTCAAGGGTGCTGGAAAGGAGGCTCCGACCGATTGTCGAACCTTTGATTCAGGAGCAGCAATGCGGATTCCGTCCTGGCCGTGGAACAGTGGACCAGCTCTTTACCCTTGCAAGGCTGCTGGAGGGGTCGTGGGAGTTTGCCCATCCAGTCTACATGTGCTTTGTGGACTTGGAGAAAGCTTAGGACCGCGTTCCTCGGGGGGTCTTGTGTCGGGCACTGCGGGAGTATGGGGTACCAGGCTCGCTGCTACGAGCCATCCGGTCCCTGTATGACCAAAGTGAGAGCTGTGTCCGCATACTTGGTGTAAAATCCAGCACGTTCTCAGTGGGTGTGGGCCTCCGCCAAGGCTGTCCCTTGTCACCGATCCTGTTTGTGACTTTCATGGACAGGATCTCGAGGCGCAGTTGAGGTGGGGGAGGGGTCCGGTTTGGTGACCTCAGAATTGCATCTCTGCTTTTCGCAGATGATGTGGTTCTGTTGGCTTCATCACACTGTGACCTCCAGCACGCACTGGAGCGGTTTGCGGCCGAGTGTGAAGCGGTCGGGATGAGAGTCAGCACCTCCAAATCTGAGGCCATGGTTCTCTGCCGGAAGCAGGTGGATTGTCCCCTCCGGATTGGGGGAGAGTTACTGCCCCAAGCGAGGGAGTTCAAGTATCTCAGGGTCTTGTTCACGAGTGAGGGTAGAATGGAGCGTGAGATGGATCGGCGGTTTGGGGCGGCTTCTGCAGTGATGTGGGCGCTGCGCCGGGCTGTCGTGGTGAAGAAGGAGCTGAGCCGGAAGGCGAAGCTCTCGATTTCCTGGTCCATCTACGTCCCAACCCTCAGCTATGGTCACGAGCTCTGGGTAGTGACCGAAAGAATGAGATCATGGATACAAGCAGCCGAAATGAGTTTCCCCGTGGGGTGGCTGGGCTCAGCCTTAGAGATAGGGTAAGGAGCTCGGACATCCGGAGCGAGCTCGGAGTAGAGCCACTGCTCCTTCGCATCGAAAGGGGTCAGTTGAGGTGGTTCGGGCATCTGATCAGGATGCCTCCTGGGCGCCTCCCGCGGGAGGTGTTCCAGGCACATCCCACTGGTAGGAGGCCCCGGGGCAGACCCAGAGCACACTGGAGGGATTACATATCTCATCTGGCCTGGGAACGCCTTGGGATCCCCCAGGAGGAGCTGGAAAGCGTTGCTGGGGAGAGGGATGTCTGGGGTGCTTTGCTCGGCCTGCTGCCCCCGCGACCCGGCCCCGGATAAGTGGATGAAAATGGATGGATGGATGGATGACTGAATTAGTGCAGCTCTTGTTAAAGAGGTGAAAAGCTCAGTTCTGAAACCTTTACTACATATTTTTGCGGTGTCCATGAAAACTGGTATTGTTCCATCAGATCTCAAACTTGTAAAAGTCACTCCTCTTTTTAAAGCAGGTGATCCAAAACATTTCACAACTTATCGTCCTATTTCAGTTTTTCCATGTTTTTCAAAAATTTTAGAAAAACTACTTTATAGACGCCGTCCTCAACATGGATTCCTCAAAAATCACTCTGCATGTATAGCCCTTTCACAGCTGGTAGATCAGGTCAACACTGCCTCTGAAAATGAAGAGTTTACATGTGGTATTATCTTGGGTCTCCCCAAATTGTTTGATGCTGTCGGCCATGACTGCAAAACTGCACATGTACAGATTTCATGGCTCTGTCCTGCAGTGGCTCAGTAATTATGTTTCTTACAGACAGCAATATTTTCATGTTAATGGTGTAGAGTCTGAGAGAGCTGTGATGCAGTGTGGGGTACCACAAGGGTCCATTTTGGGACCCCTGCTGTTTCTCATCTATACAAACGATCTTGCAGCAGTGCAGTACAGTGGCCTTCTTACATATTTAAAATGGTTTCAAACCAATACATTCGCATTAAATGTAATAAAATCGAATTTTATTATAATTGCAGGGAAGATGAATTAAAATTAGGAAAATTATATATTGATGAAGAAATTTATAAAGTTACATCAACAACATATCTTGGAATTTTATTTGATGAGAAACTCACTTGGAAAGATCACATCGGTTTGTTTGCAGCAAGGTCACAAAATCTCTACAATTTTGTAAAAGAAATCATCTTTTGCTAGATTCATCTTGCTTTTATTAGAATAACAACTTGCTCCAAGCCATGTGCTGCAACCTCTCCTCTCTTCTTGAGTTATAATGTACTGACTATTTCTGATATTTTT